>VIAB01000020.1:58905-79002 GCA_009801035.1 Oophaga pumilio | reverse complement strand
GACATGTGTGGTCAATATTAATACTAGTAGTGTGTTCAGATCCTTAAGAGCTGTGTCATATGGGTTTATGACATAATTTCCACAATGCCGTTGTCCTATGCGGCAAATGTGTTGTCTAGATGCAAGGATGATAAATAATGCATCTCTAGTCAATCACGGCACAGCCTCAGGTCATAATCAGAGCGTCAGATTAAGCCATCACACACATTTAAATAACCATTAGACAGCGCTGAGCTAATGTGATATTTGCAGCTTTATAATGGCCATTAGCTAGCATTAATAAACAAGATTGATAAATGGCCTATTTAGCCTTTAGAGTTCCTTTATTTTCACATTCGGGGTCTCGTAATGATTTATAAATGATGTGAAAACACCTAATGTAGGTGCAAACATTGCACACGTTAAGGTGATAGGAAAAACTCGGCTTTGTCAACCCAGTTAATTCCAGTGATTACCGAGACTTTCAAATAGAAGCCATATTTGTCTCCATTGTATTAAACAGATCTGGGTTATAACACGGCTCCGGGCCCTCGGATGAGCTAGTCTTCATTTTAAAGAACAATCCCAAGTGGACACTTTGCCCCTCTAGGGCGCGCAGAGTTTTTGAGCAATGTAATTACCTTTTTAAAGGAAATTGAAAGCGTCTGCCGCTATTAATCAGAAGAGCAACTTCGGCTCTAGATCCTATTGTTTTCACTTAGGCAGCGTTAGAAATGTCAGGCGGACACTTTTCTCTCCAGTCCCTATTGAACTAACATGCATGGCTATGGGGATTGAGGGCCAATAGCTGCCTCCCAAACATCAAACAGGATTGTTCCGAGAAAAAAATTGGACTTGTACACGGTCTCATAAAATTACCTGATATGCCAAGGTGAGGAGACTTTTAAGTCACAAGGCTCCTCTGGGAAATATGGAAATTGTCTCTTCAGAGAGGAAGAGGACTAGAACTCTAATGCCACCCAGCAATCCTAAAAGTCAATATCGACCCTCTAACGAGCCTTGTTACAGGACTTAGGATAAAAACCAAAACCAAAATCTCAATTTTCAGACACTGTGTTTCGGGTTACTGCCCCTCGTCAGTGCAAAGTATGAGATCTGGTTTGGCTGGGTGAGAGGCGTCTGACCGGGATCCAAGGGGTAACGTTTCTACTTTGTGGAGAGTGACATGTCAAGCCTAAGAGAGGGGAGAAACAAAGGAGTAACAAGGAGAGAAGAGGATTAGTCTGACAGCACAGTTAATATATGGTACAATGAAAGTGGGGGCAATAAGACAGATTTATAATTGGGGCCTAAGAGCTTTAGTTAAAGTATACATGCCATGTCTATCGTGCATTTTCACTAGTTTTCCTCTCTGCAGGCTCGCTGGCATCCAGTTTTCTCTAAGATAGATATATACTAATTGTTATAATGTCTCCCATACACACCACACACATCAATGAGGGATCCCTGCTCTCCTGTCTCTATCTAGCACTTGTTGAGAAGCAGCAGCAGTGAGGAGGACATCATAAAGTGGTACTGAGTAGTATAGCTGTGAATCCAGTACTGCTGTTTGATAAACACTTACTAGAGAGCAGCAGAATTTTCTGTATGCCTTTCTGCCTCTCACTCTCGCACTTTAATCCTCCATTCTCCCTCCCCCTCCCCTCTCCATAGACTTTAACATGCAACTGTAAGCTGACCCCTCAGTGAGCTGGCAGTATATCTTGTTTTGAGCACTATGGATTTCAGCAGTTTGCAGAGAAAGTTATAAATTCAAGAGACTGTGAGTTCAAGAAGAAGTGGAGAAATAAGCATATTTTGTTGATAAGATATATTTGAAAAAATACTATATTCACTTGTACTAGTTATTTATGCAAAGTATTTTGAAATGGCAGTGATCATTTAAAGGGGCTCTCTGGTCTTCTGCTAAAAGTCTGAAGACTACAGACTTCTGAATCCTTACAGTTTCTGCACCACACGCTTCCAGGATTCTCTGGTATTGATGACTGCAAATATGCAATTTGCATAGTTCCAGCCACATTCCGACTCGACGTGCTCGGCCTCGCTCAACTCACTTGTCTTGAAAGCAAGTCTAGTTGGCACATGACCACATGTATGCAAAATCGCGCACTTGCAGTTATGTGACGAATCGATCTCGGCAGCAATACCAGAGAGTCCTGACAGCGTGAGATGTGCGTGCTGTAAGGATTCAAAAGTCTGTAGTCACACAGAGAGACTGCAGACTTGCATCAGAAGACCAGACAACCTCCTTAAAACTAAGGTTTCTAGACCACTATAAGAGGGTACTGATTCTTTGCCCCAGGTTTTTTCCCTTCTCAGTCACTGTTCTGATATAATGCTGCATGGTAAGGGTTTGTGCACACAGATTTTTTTTGCTTAGTTTTAGAGCGTAAACGGAGCAGAAACTGAGAGCAACGTCTCCAAAACTGTCAAAAACATGGAGTTCCTTCTTAGTTTCCTCTCCAAAAACTCAATAAAAAGACTCAGTGTGCAGGTAGCCTAACCACAAACTTTTTTTGTTGTAACTTGAAATACATTTTTAGGCTTAAAACAATCTATTTAGAAGTTATACTTTTACATAACAAAATAAAAATGTCACCAGTCAAGTATTCCTGTGAAAGTCTTTATTTTTCTATTTCAGTACAGATGTAGTTTGCAGTGCAGTATACAACTATATACACATGTTCGGATGACAGTAATTTGAGCAGTTAGCTTGCCAGCAAGAGAGACATTGGAGAAATGGACTATTTACATATCCTGCCCGCTTCTGGGGGTGAAGACCGCTGCACACAGTCACAACCACACTCTAGGTTTAGGTAGCTCAAGAAAATAACATATTACATATACACAACAAACATTATTTAATCTTATTATGCTGCAAGGATTTTGCATTAAATAAACATGAAAATAAAAAAAACTTGGAATGAGGTTAAATACTAGCAAAATGTGATGTATAAAATACAAGAACATCAAATGATGGAGATGGTGATGCTGCAGGGGATGCCAGGAGTATCTGAGCTCCACGTAGCATAAATAGAACACAAGTCGCAGGTAAAATAAAAATCATCAGTATCTATTTCCTAGCATTCGTAAGGAGAAACTCTAGCCTTAAAGGGGGTTTACAGTAGTAATGAATAAAGACTAATCACTTTATAAGGCCAGGTCTACACGTGGCTGATTTTTTTTGCTGCAGATCCTTCAGATCAATGCGGGTTCACCACCGCTACATTGAAAGGCGCAAAATCCACAATGAAAATCTAAAAAAGCAAATGACATGTTGCAGATGTAAAAATCTGCTGCGCAGATCACTTTGCACATGGAAGTATCTCATCCACTTGCTTGCTACTGTAATCCTCTGTGGATTTTACCTGTGCAAATGCACAAGGAAATTCTGCAGCTTTTCCATCTCATGTGAGTCTACCCTAAATGTAAATGCCTATATCCTTCTTACGTAATTAAAGGGATTTTCCTAAGATCGCAAGTTATACCCTATTTGCAGAACTGGGGACAACTTGCTAATTGCCAAGGATTCGACCACTGGGACTCTCAACGACCATAAGAATGAGATCCAAGAATGAGGCAGTAGAGGTGCTGCAGCATTTATTGTCTCTGAGACCACCAGAGAAAGACTAGTACAGCCTTTAGCTCTTTTAGGAAAACTCCTTTAAAGAAGTTGTCTGAGATTTATAAAAAAAAAGATGTTAAAAATACTAAAATAATCATTACTTATCTCACCAATAAACCCTGCTGGTTCATAGAATCATAGAATCATAGAATGTTAGTCGGAAGGCACCTCAAGGGTCATCATGTCCAACCCCCTGCTCAATGCAGGATTCACTAAACCATCTCAGACAGGTGTTTGTCCAGCCTGTGTTTTGAAGACTTCCATTGAAGGAGAACTCACCACTTCTGGCAGCCTATTCCACTCATTGATCACCCTCACTATCGAAAAGTTTTTTCTAATATCTAATCTGTATCTTCTCCCTTTCAGTTTCATTCCATTGCTTCTCGTGTTTCCATGTGCAAATGAGAATAATGATGATCCCTCTACATTGTGACATCCCTTCAGATAGTTGTAGACAACTATTAAGTCTCCTCCTGGTAGCTGTTCTCTGAACATACTCCAGTTTTTCAATGTCTTTTTTAAAATATGGTGCTGAGAACAGGACCCAGTATTCCAGATGAGACCTTACCAAGGAGGAGTAGAGGTGATAATTACTTCACGTGATCTAGACTCAATGCTTCTCTTAATATATGCTAGAACTAAGTTTGCCTTTTTTGCTGCTGCATCACACTCTTGACTCATGTGCAGTCTGTGATCTATTAGTATAACAAAGTCTTTTTCACACATACTGTTGCTTAGTTCTATTCCTCCCATTCTATAGATGTAATTTTAGTTTTTCTTGCCCAGATGTAGAATCTTGCGTTTCTCCCTGTTAAATACCATTTTATTAGTCGCTGCCCAATGTTCTAGCTTATCTAGATCCCTCTGAATCCTTTCTCTGTCTTCTCTAGTGTTAGCTATCTCTCCTAGCTTTCCATCGTCTGAAAATTTGATTAGTTTACCTTTGGTTCCCTTATCTAGATCATTTATAAAAATGTTGAACAACACTTGGGCCAGGACAGAGCTTTGTGGTAGCCCACTTTAAAAACTTCATGTTCTACCATGATAACATCACGTCCATTAGTCACAGGACCACTGCAGCCAATCAGTGACCACATGTGATGTAATGGTGGACATATCATTGGTGTAACCTGTGCAAGAGGTAAGGGGGCCACATCCACCTTCACAATAGGTGGAATTGTGCCTTATCCTTTTGGACTGAAAAGGGCCTCTATATTGGTCTTGCACAGGGGCCCTTTTCAGTCTTTGTCCGCCAGTGATGTGCTGTACATGCAAAAGTCACCACTGGGGCCAGTGATTAGATGCAGTGGTCACACGATTGACGGACGTGACGTCATCACTTCAGAATTCAGAATTTACAGGGACCGGCGTGGAACCCCTAGGTGATGGCACTGGAGTGGAAGGGGATAAAATAGTATTAGCATTTTAACACTATTGGCAAGTCATATTCTTAATTTCCGCCAACTCCGTTAGACTACATTCCAACAAAGAGTTTTTTACGCTGCGTATTTTCGAAAAAATGCAAGTAACCCATTTTACTTAACGTTGCAAAAAAATCTGCAACCTCTAAAACTCAACAAAAACTCATCATGGGAATTTAGCCTTAATGTTTAATTTCTCATTATTTTCAGGATATTTATTTGCCGTCAGTGAAGGAGAACACTCTTGATTAAATTCACAAGCTTCAGACCCGTACTTAGTCCTGCTCTGAAGTGAGAAATGGGTCCAACTACTTTTAGTCAAGGCCATGCTAGTGTGCTGAACATCTCTGTAGTTTGCTACAATGTATCAGTTTGGAGTTTTGCATCCACTTCTCTGTTAAAGCAGGACTAGCTACAAGTGTAAAGTTTACAAGTTTACACATTTAGACCCTGTAGATGTCGACAAGAGTTTTTTTTTCATTCACTGATAGCAAAGATTTGAAACATAAAATATATTTGATAATTGTATAATCTTCCATTGGTATAGTGATTAACATTTATTGATATAAAGACAGTAAATTCTTTTAACATGGTTAAATTAATGGATAAAAAAACATGGCTGCTCTCTTCTGGAAACAGCGCCATTATTAATCACAGGCTACGTAGGGTATTGCAGCTGCGTGGCAATTCAAGACTCTAACTCATGGACAAGAATGGATCTTTTTCTGGAAGAGATCAGCCATGTTTTTCTCATCTCATACAGCCCCTTCGAAGATGGAATGTTGTAGTGAATTTCCCTCCAATAGTTTGATCACACAGATGTGGTTTGAGGTCTCATCTTCATTTCTACGAACGGAATGGAGAATTCATGACCTTTCCAAGGCTCCCAGTTAACTCCCTGGAAAACAGAACAGAATATTCAGAAAAATATTCATTACACTGAAAAGTTAAAAAATCCAATTTTTTTATATCGGCAGTGGAGCGGTGCTCTTAATCTAAGGTCCGTGCACCTAGTATTATACTCCCCACCTGCCATCTGTTGCTTTTCCCAGAGCCCCTCCGTTCCCGCATTGAAAAGTGACTTCCTGCTTGCTCCAGCAAAGACTGGAGAGATCCGGCAGGTCACAAACTGCTGGACACCGACCGGAGCGGCGCAGATGAAAGATGAAGACAGCGGCTGAGAAGTATAAGACTAAGCATAGGGAGCTTACATTAGTAGCACCACTCCAGCTCAGCAATTAAAAAAAATGCTGGAGTGGTGCTACTAATCGTTTTATTCTTTCTTTCATGCGGTTGAGGTTTTAAATGAAAGGGGACGTTAACAGGGTGAGACACGTAATGACTGAATGACTGGCAGTCTGCTCTCCTGGTCTAAACGTCTTACACCTTTTATTTAAAATAAGCTCTGGAGGCAGATTCTCAGGGAGATCTATGTCCGGCCCATAGATCCTAACAGCTCATTAACATATTAAGAAAAATGTGGCTTTCCCTGGAATAAGACATCGGATCGCAGATATCAAGGGATCATTTTATTTAGCTTTCTATGACCTATGTGCTCAGATAGACGACTTAGGAGGGTTGATCCTACTGATAGATTCCCTTTAAAGAGGTTTTCTGTGCTTTTTTTTTAAAGTTGCATAGCCCAGGAAAGAAACAAGCATTACTTACCCCTTCAGCCACTCACCACTCAAGCACTGCCGCTTTGGTGGTCCCTGCCCATAATACAATGATAACTGCTCTTTTACTAATAACAGTCCACGTGACTGCTGCAGCTAATCACTGCAATTAACTACAGCAATTACATAACTGATAGACAGTACTAGTGATGAGCGAACATACTCGGATAAGGCATTATCCGAGCACGCTCAGGTGCTAACCGAGTGACTTTAGCATGCTCGAATAATATGTTCGAGTCCACGCACCTGCATGTGTTGCGGCTGTCAAACAGCCCCGGGGACTCGAACATATTTTACGAGCACACCGAAGACACTCGGTTAGCATGCTCATATAACACCATATCCGATTACATTCGCTCATCACTAGAGAGGACCAGTGTCAGACTGGGTTGGCAAAGGCCCACCAGTATCATTGATTTTTGGGGCCCACTGTTCAATAACCTGACCCCAATACACAAAATTACTTTTGCTTCTATGTAATATTAATTTGACTGTTTAATGAATTATTAGATTATGCCTTTTTCAAATTGTGAATCAAGTGTAATAGTTCTGCTCATTAGCACTCCTTCACAGGGACGGCCTACCGGAGGATTTTCCTGTTCTCCTGTTGGCCAGTCCGAGCCTGGGCAGGACACTGTCGCAGCTGGACTTGCGAGGCCCCTCAGAGCAGCAAAAGATTCAAGGGGGAAGTAACGATCATTTCTTTTTTTTGGCAACTTTCAGAAATTCTGGAAGACCACTTTAGACTCAGGTCTAAACCGCCATATGCATATCGCATCTACTCAATCTCAATAATCCCAATCTTAGCCACTGATAAGAACAGATAAAAAGTGAGATAATTGCTGCAGAAACCACAATAATAATCATTATTCCAGCATGTGTTGCCCCCATTGCACTCGTCGAGAGGGGAAACACCCCTTAAAATGGAGATCCAGGGGCCTTCCCGAGGACAGAATAGAAAGCAACAAGGGCAGCAAAAAACAGCATAATTATCTATAAATGCAGAATTTGTGTGAATACTTCGGCATTTAGAAAGGACAATATTCTATTATCTCTCTTCTTTACAGAAATTCTCCAGCAGCACAGACGTGGCATGAAGTGGAAAGCGTCTGAATTCATATGTCTTTAAAGTAAAGTATATTATGTTAATGGCTCTGGCAGAGATCCAGAAATAGCAGTGAAATTATGTAAATGCCTGAAAATCAGCAGAACATCTATTGCCTCCGATGGAGATCAGATCCTACATTGACTGTTTCTGCAGTCTTACAAGGAAGAAGAAGTGACAGCAAATCTATTCCGAGCCATTTTCTGGAGTGATATACCATAACAACGAGTCGTGTGTCTTCCCAGGGATGAATATCTCACACACCAGGGATTATTTCTAGAGAAACCATACAATGAAGTGGAAATGTGATGGAAAAAAACCTTGTTGGGCATATAGTGAACGCTACCTCTAAACTAACCATAATACATATTCCACAAACCCAACAAACACAGACATAGTTCCTATAATAATAGTCTCCAGGCATATTTAGCAACATGTCAGTTGATAAAACATAGAAGTTTAAATGGGTACCACCTTCTCCAAAATCCTATCCCAATATGTGGTAGGCGTAATAATAATAACAATATTGGTTAATACCTCCAATTAGAAAAGTAGTATACTTCTTCTGATTAGCAATGTCGCTTGCCCCATGTGCAGGGCATTGCAGTAGTGTAGATATCCATGGTTACGACCACGCAAACAGTGACAGTTAGTTAGCTGTTAGTGGTCGGAACCATAGATACCTAAGCTACTGCAATGCCCTGTACATAGCTAATTAGAAGAACTATACTACATTTCTATTTGGAGGTATCTGTTGTTATTATTAGTAGCAGTAGTAGTAGTAATAGTAGTAGTATCATTATTATTATTATTACACCTACTACATATTGGGATAGGATCTTGGAGATGTTAATAACCCTTTAAGCTCATCCCCCAGGACTCACATGGTAGCAAATAAAACTGTATGGGGACACCCCTTACTGTATGGGGACACCCACTTTTGCACACATACCCTTTTTGGACCAGAGTGTGGCCTAATTTGTTGGGACTGTTTCTGAAAATTTAAGACAATCCCAGCAAAGTCCGTACTTTGGGATCCCAAAGTCCAGAGGCATACTGTAACCAAAATAAAGGGTATGCCACACTAAGCAACATCGCTAACGGGATCGCTAAAAAACGTCACTATTTAGCGATCCCGTTAGCGATGTTGCTGTGTGCGGCATCTTCCAGCGACGAGCTTCCTGCTGTGATCTCGCTCGTCGCTGGAATCGTTCCGGACCCTTTTTTCTCGTCGGCGCTCCCGCTGGGTAAGTATATATCGCTAGTGTGGCACCTTTTCTTAGCGATTTAGCGGTACTTTTGTACCGCTAAATTGCTAAGAAGATCGCTAACGGCGATAGCGTCGTTAACTATATCGCTAAGTGTGTCCGACACTAGCGATATAGAAACAATCCCGCTAGCGATCTCATTAGTATGCGACGTTAACGAGATCGCTAGCGGGATTGTGTAGTGTGGCAGTACCTTAAGTAATTGGGGCGACAATGCGCTGTTCAAAATAATGCCTTCTTATGCTTCAGAGGGACCTTTATGCCGGATACAGAAACTGCTATACCTCGGCTATGCTGCACAATAATGAAAGTGCCCCCCACAACTCCTCTCTTGTGCTGAATTTCACCTTCACACCCCACCTTTGCTCAAAATGTAAAGCATTTCTTTAAAGGATTTGTTTAGGACTAGAAAAACTTGGCCCCTTGTCTTCCTCACGTGTGCACAGGTTGTGTGTGGTATTGCAGCCCAGCTCTGCTGAATGCTATGCTACAATCCTGTAGACAGGTATTGGATTGTTTTGGCCCATTTATACTGGCTGATTTCAGGCCAGTAACGAGTACCAATCGACCATATTCAAGCTATTAGTGTTCATTTACTGGCCAACGAACAGTGATGGGGAACAGTGATGGGGACAAAATGATCGCTAATACGATAGTTAAGTCACCATGGGCAGTGCATGTTAATGGCAGCACAACATCATTTTATACAATACGCTGCCGATAACAATGATTTTCAGATAAAAATCTAATCACCCGATGACCAGTATTTTACTCATTGGTTGGGTGATTACAAGTTTTATGAGGGCTGATAAACGTTCCTCTTGGCTAATCTATACAGGTCTTTTCTAGAAGAAAGTTGCCAATAACACTTTAAACAACTCCTTTAAAGAGTAACTAAACTTTTTTTAAATTAAATTATTGATCAGTCCTTACAAAGTTATGAATCATTGTTACGTACTCCACTAAAGTATCTTGCATCCTTTTCATGCTAAAAGTGCAGTTTCAGCTGCCTTGTTCATGGACTTAGAGTAGCTATTTTGAACTACAGGTCTAGCAAATCCATAATGCAATGTGAGCTTCTCTTCTCCCCTTTCCTATGCTCAGACATTACTTACAAACACTCTCCCTGTCTGAGCATGTGAGAGGGGAGCAGAGAAGCTCACATTGAAGTATGGATTTACTAGACCTGGAGTTCAAAACATCTACTCTTAGTCCATGAACAAGGCAGCTGAAACTGCGCTTTTAGCATGAAAAGGATGCAAGATACGTTAGTGGAGTACGTAACAAAGATGGGGCTAAACGGGACGCTGCGGTACCGGAGGATACAGTACGGGAATAATGAATGAGAGGAGAGCAAGGGACAGCACAGAGGAAAGGAACTATGATCATTGAGGATCACTGTGCAATGCCTGTCACTGGACTGGATGTGTTAAGTAAAGTTATTTTGTTAAGCAAGAACTTGGATTCTGTCAATCACTGTGTGATGTCTGGAAACGAGACCCTGCAACCTGAGGAGAATTCTAACCTAAAAGTGAGTGAATTGACTGCACACACATCACACAGTAGTTGGGACTTTTTAATATCTTTGTGGGGTGCCAGGGTGTGCCAGAACAGCAGCCCCTAGCCATGACTACCACCCTGGTCACCTCACACCATGAGCAGATTAGCAAATGTGTTTCCAACCTATACCATAAATACAGGACTAAATCCAGTTGTGATCTGCCCTACTTGCTCAGGAGCTAGGGGCGTACATACCATGGATTTAGACCATGTGGCCCTTGAAGAGGAAGCTACTGAGTGGTGAATTCCCATGCAAGAATGAAAGGAAAGGCTGGAGAATTGGCACCAGGGTAATGGAAAAGGTGTGGAGGAAAAATAAACATTATGCTCCTCAGTCATTGGTGACAACCCCATAACAGAGCCAATTTTCACTTTTACATTCTCTTCTTTCCAGTAGCCAAGACAGGCAACAGACCGATTAATTGGGAACCTCATGACCTCATAATTGGGGGGAACATAATCTGAGCTCACCCCAAAGCTCAACACTTCTGACTGGTTAATGGGAGGCTCTTTGCTTATATGTACCATCACTTTTCAATAGAAATCATTTTGAAGGTTCAGTTTCACCAACTAGGTCCTATTAAAGTAACTTATTTATACCCTAAATTTAAGAGAAGCAATTGTAAATGACAAAACTATTTATATATACAAACTAATAACTTATTAACTTTTCCAGGTAAACAAGTTTCTGCTTCTACATCTGTACAAGAAGCTGCTCGCAGACGCCCAAACACCTACCTAAACTAGAACAATGCCTTGGCCACTGAATAATGCCAATAATTGATGAAGGAGACAGATGTTGTGCGAAAAAGATAAAAGTAATAATGAAAAATCCGTGTGAACTTAACTCCTTTGTGTCCTAATTAATGAGTAATTGTGCTCCTGAGATGGTATACATCTGTTGGCTTGGTATATCATCACATCCACACATCCGCAGCAGATTCCTAAACATTCATAATGGTATTTTCTATGGCTGTTATAGATTTCTTAAAGCATCACTCCGGAGGGTTTTTTTTTCTATACTTCACCCCCAGAGTGGTTTAATCAATGAATGTTCCTTGCCCTTAGTAAAATGTTTACCAGCCGCCATCTGATGCTCTTAGTGGCAAGGGTATTCAGAGTTAATAAAGAGGATGTGTTCAGGCCAGAATGGAGAGCAGTCACAAAAAGTATCTCTGTTCTGGAGGACCTATCCTTTCCTGGATTACACAAGTATAGTGTAATGCATAATTTGCCCTGTGGAGGTGCTGCAGGGAAATTGAACTCTTACTAATAGATTTCTCCACAAATAAAAGCTCAAGACTCAATGGCCCCTCTTCTAATAAGTAGGGATTGTTCTAAGGGCTTAAACCCTTTAACTTAAATTTCCACCCAAATATTTGACATTGATGATATTATCAATTCACCTATAATCATATTTTAAAGAGAATTTAATTCTAGCTGTTATTAGTTCCATCGAGGGAAGCAAATCTCTGGTCTATACAAATTTGGGAAAAATGGCATCAATGATAGGCCTAAGTTAAATTTCTTAGCCAAGCCAAACCTTGTGAAGTTTTATGTTTTCATACCTGGCTGTGATTGTTATCACCATACTGCCCATTAGGGTTGGCAAGGTGGCAGTTCCTGTACCAGAAGGCCCCGCGATGTGACAGAGCACAATTAGTAAGGGCAAGATCATTATCCTTATCCCATGTAGTGAATTTCAATCCGGTGTGATATTTAAGAGCATCGCCTAAAACAGCAACAAAGAATTATATAAAAAAAATACATCAGATTGCATTATAATAAATCTATCTACCCCCTGCTAAATCCCACCCAACTTTCAAAAATGTCAAGAGCAAATTGGCAAAAATTATCAAATTAGTTTGCAGTTGTGCCATGCACCACACATTTTTTACACCCCTTTATGCATAATTCAAACATTTTTTAATCCAAAAAACTTTTAAGGTCTTCTTGTAATACCTTCTGTACTTTATAGAATTTTTAAGAAGGTTATTAAGTAGTGACAGTCTTACCCGCTGTGCCGGAATAGTCATCAGCCACCAGTTTATATCTGTCTCTAGAAGAACCCACATTGAAAGTGCGGTAAACGGCGTACGCGGACTCATCTCCGGCGCGGAGGTCCACCCGCAGCTCATACTTCATTGGACTAGAAGTAAGTTTATGAAGCCAATCCAGACCTGCCCGGATGTACAAATATAGCTGATATCATAAGAAAATAGCATTGTTCATTCTAGTCTACATGTTAGATTTTCTCACTGCACTGAACCAATGGATGTTGAAACAAAACGGGGTAAAAAGGGGTATTCTCACAAGAATAATTCTAACCATGTGTCTTATTAAGAGTGCTGCCCACTTTGGCCTTTCCATTAATTACATAATCGGCCATTCGTATGAAGAATCTATCCAAAAGATTTGCAGGACCCTAGTCCGTCGTTCACATCAGCACTCCATGACAGCAGGACAAGGGTCTCCTGAATTTCCTCAGGCAGCACTCTGCTGATTACTAGGCCTCCGCCATGTCATGGCATCGCATAAGTCAAGGTCACTAGTTATGATTATGACCTTACGGTGCCTCCTGCAAAATCTTTCTCAATTTTATGCATGTAATGCTACATTTTCCCTGTAGTAACCTCTGCGGTGGAAATGAGTGGCTAGATTCAGTCATTATCGAAATGAAATAAACTCTTAAAAGAAATGTACTAAAGGGTTTATCCAGAACTATTTTTTTTAAGAATGAGCCTAAAAACTTAACAGGCAGGTACTTGCTAGCAGAGGCAACTACCTGCCTGTTCTACCTTGCGCCGGCACAGAATAGTCATTGACCGCTCCTGCCGGCGATTCTGCTGCTCCACGTCAATAGAGAAGCTTTTCCTCTTATGGGCTACTCTGTCGACGGGGCGAAACTGCAGACGTCATGCAGATTGACAGCCGGCCTCCCGCAGTTAGACAGCGAAGAGCCAGATGTCAATTAACATGACATCAGCAGTGACGTCCAATCAACAGAGCAGAAGAGAAGTCACAGATCTGTTGAAGTGACGTCAGCGGCAGATGATGAATCGCCAGCAGGAGCGGTCTGTGACCGCTCTGTGACGGAAGATATCGGCATTGGGCACAACAGGTAGGTAGGTAGCAACTACTGGCCTGTTTTTTTTTACTATGGGCAAAAAATTAAGTCCTGAATAAACCTTTTAAGTGGAATTTACAGTCTGAAGCAAAATTAACATGTGATACCAAATTGACACCGGAAAAGTCTGCAGCAATAGGTCCACCTATACTTGAGACTGTAGTAAAGTTAGAAAAGTAATATTAAGGCCACTTCGATAGTACTTCTTTTTTATATTCATTATTTTTTTTTTTAGAAAGTGAGGTATTGTCTTCCAAAATGCTAATTCATTCTAGGACCTGACAGAAACAGACAACCTTTGCTTGATTGAATATATACAGTATACTGTATGTCCAACGTGGTTGTGTCAGTATTCTCAGGCTGGTGTGATTTGAATACCTGTGCAGTGACCCCTCACACACTGCACCTGGCATAAGGCAGTTTCCTAATCATCCTTTAAAGGGAAGCTGTCTGCAAATGTTTACATATAGAAGCAATGGTATGCCTATATGGGCACTTGTCCTTGTCCCCCATTAAAAATTCGATCTAATTTCTAAATATCCAATGTGACAGTCATGAGATAGCTAGGGTAGAATTCATATGCAAACAACACTAGAAATGCACCGGGGCGTGTCAGTGCATTTAAAATAATCAGTCCAAGTGCACTGACACTCCCCCAGTGCACTTCCAGTCTGATCTGAATATGGATTCTACAATAGATTTCTCTTGATTGGCATATTGGATCTATACAAAAAAAAGGTATCATTTTTATTAGGGGGCAAGTGTCTAAACACAGTCATACCTTTACTCCAAAATGTGAATAAAGGTGTTCACCTATAAAAGCGTATTTCCATCTGACCCGTATATGGAATATCTACAGAAATAATCCAATAGGCATACATTGATATTCACACTTTCATATTTCACCAGTTTCACATACCAAGCCAGAATTCATCACTGGGATCTCCAAATCCCTCTCCATATGTCCTCCAGCGCTGGTAAAAGTCAAGCTTTCCACTTGTCCTTCTCTGGAAAACCTACAAGGTGAAAAAACACAACGTCATGACAGAATAAATACAGAAACAGCTTGAGATTAAAAAAAACCCAGAAGACAATAATTCATAGATCACTTACAGTCCATCCACCTCCATCTGTATCCTGGTCACAATACACTCTGACACCTGGTGTGTTCTCTCCTCCGGGGTAGATGGTGTACACACCACTTGCTCTGTTACCGGCAAGTCGGACTTGGGAACAATCCACCGGGAATGTAATTACGATTGCCACTGGAACAGAAATCAGAGATGACTAAGATGAATATAGCTTTTCCTAAATATGCAATAGTTATTTATAAGGTATTGGTCACTTATAGAATCATAGATCATCATAATCAATCATCTTGCTCCAATCCTCCTGAACTATCACTATGGCCATATTTTCTGTATTTCTTGCATGACTCGGGTGTTCTTGTTAGGATAAGATAGTAAACAAAAATAAACTTTTATAGCAGTCGCCACCCTAATCTAAATTCAGTCTCCTGGGCGGTGCCTTAAAGTGAATCTTTTTGCAGGTTCTTGCTCTCTAATACGAGATCAGCATGATGTAGGGACTGAGACCCTGATTCCAGTGATGTGTCACTTGCTAGTCTACATCCTGCCATTTTGATACAGTCAGTGTTTTCCCTGCTGCAGATCTAGCAGTGCTCTGAATGCTGAGCCCTGTGTAACCCCACCCACACCGCTGATTGGCAGCTTTTCGTGTTCACTATACTTTGACAGAAAGCTACTAATCAGTTGTGGGAGAATGGTTACATAGAGCAGAATGATTAGGAGGCACAAGACAACTAGTACTGTAGTAATAATTTCCTGCTGATAAAACACTGATTGTATTTGAACATAAATACGCAGCCTGTTAAGTGACAAATCACTGTAATCAGAGTCTCTGCCCCTACATCATGCTGCTCTAAAATTACATAGCAAAAACCTTCTAACAAATCCCTTTCAGTAGCAACAGTTCATCTGCTGGCACTGAAATCACACCCCCTGGGTGTACTTGACATCCTTTGCACAGCCCCCATCATCCTGGCATGGGAGAAAGCATGTGACCGTGTGACAAGAAGGAGGGTTTCAATCATTCCAAGGGGGTGTGATTACAGTGTCTGCAGACAGACTGTTTCTGGATGAAGTGCCACCCAAATAACTGGTAGATATGACTAGCAAAGGGCATTGTGACAGGTTCCCTTTAAGAAATAATATTTCTCATTTGTATGTTTTGATGACATTACCTTCTAAAAAATAGTTATAACTGTGTCATTAATACATTTTGTTACACACACAACCAAATACAGTATGCATGAATATTACCCTGAAAGGTTAACAAACTACAATGTCTCAAAGACCTCAATATGAGAAGCATGGCTAAGACCATGTATAGCATGATGAAATGCAATTCATTGCTAGGTCCTGGCCACATGAAGATGATATCGTCAATATAGCGTCCACAATAGAGGACCTTACCAATATGTTGAATAGGTTCAATGAGGAAGATTTTCCTTTCCCAGTGTCCCAAGAATAAATTGGCCTATGAGGGCATGCAATTAGCCCCCATAGCCATGCCCTAGAGTTGTAGATAAAAAGTCTCTCTGAAGAAAAAATTATTAGAGAAAGCAACCATAAGGACTTAAAGAAGAAATTTGCAAAGACTAGAATCATAGTTGCTCACATAGACAGAAAGTAACGCACTGCTGTGCAATCACTTGGGGACTATAACTGTCTGACCCATTATTTTTCCTTTTTGTTAACCTTGTATGGTTTCCTAGTGCTGTAATTTTTACATGTTTTTATCTATTTTTCAATAAAGTTGTTTACTTTTGCATTTATACATGGTCTTAGTCATGCCTTCAGGCTAGGGTCTACTCTTTATGATATGCTGCATGTAACCTGCACTTATACATAGGACTATATCAGTATTGTTTAACTGCTATATCCTGTAAGCATGGTCACCGAGTGGTAAAAGTTGGTATTGCATGGTGTAAAGCAACATTTCTTGACTTTGAAGCACCAGTTATGGTAACCACAACTTTACAGAGTGCCCCATATTAAAAAAAAAATCACCCTTACCAGTGAGGAACTTGGTGGTGGCTTCCCTGCTCTTCTGTGCTCCCTTATAGGCTCTCAGGAACACATTGTAGTTTGATCCTTTCTTGAGACCTTTCAGCTCATAACTCTTGCTTGCAGCATCTAACTTAACCTCCTGTAATTGACAGATAAATCCATCTTTTTCTGGACAACTGTGAACACAGCAACTACTACAGAACCAACCTAGAAGTGAAAACCTTTACATCTCAGCAGAAGGTCTGGATACTCTCTCGTCATTCTACTGCTAAGGTTTTATTGCTTGACATTTTACTATATACTTTAATGTGTCTCAGTAAGTAAAAGTTCACTTTCCAACTCTATTTTTCTTTAGGTTTAACAATTTGTGGCAATTCATTTCTGAAAAAAATCAACGTTTCATTGTTTTCTGATACAGACCTCCAAATACCCTGTACAGACCTGTATTTAAAAGGGGTTATCCAGCCCAAAAAGTAAACATCCCAGAACAGGATAAATTAGTTAAAGAAGTCATACTTACATTACCAACCCCCCATTGCTCTTGTTTTGATGCTTCCCGGTCTCAAGCTGGTCTCTGTACTTACTACTGCACAATGACATCTTGACAAGTGACTACTGCAGTCAATCACGGTCTGTAGCATGGTACTAATCCAGTCATTGATTGGCTGCAGCAGTCACATGTTTATTTCGGGAAGTCATCACTGCAGCATGAAGTAGAGACACCGGGGAGAGATCGTAAAGCATTCAAACAGGGGAGGAAGAGAATTGGTAAGGTGAGTATAACATTCTAAGACTTAAAAAAAAATTAAATTAAATTCTGATTGCCTGCAGACACCACTTGGTGGAGCTCATGAGCTTACTGCATACTGGATTGTATCAGTAGTATGCAGTAAGCTCCCATGCTCCATCTAGTGGTGGCTGCAAGAATATTACTATAGAACTGGTCACATACTGTATATCAGATAGTAATAGGATCAGTTAAAGACTAGTCCATCTGTTTGCAGTTTAAAGTAATGCAAACACCACAAAAAAAGCCTCTATAATACCACTGAATCTAAATGATATCTCTCAGCGTTAAAATCCACCCACTTTCAACATCATTAAGTAGATATTAAAGCCTCACTAAACAAACCCAGCTCGTATTCCTCCATCTGGCATGGCAGTAATTACTTTACTGCAGAGTTTTACATGCACTAGATACCATGGTTTGCTCAATCATATTTTTTATGTTACTGTACATAAACCAGGCTTTAGATATGGAAATGAAACCATTGGGATTTAAGTGCAGCCCCAAATTACCAGTTTATGTCCTGGTGCTCGAGTGGTTTCCTGGCTAATACACTAAGCGTATATAGCCGTCAATGGAGCGTCATTGCAAATAGCAGTGGAAATGGTTAAAGTCAAGCTCTGTATTTGTATGATTATCTGGAGCACAGGTCTGCAAACGTTAGTATGGAAGCCAAAGTGATCACAGTTATGCTGGGGCCCAATTTTTACATATTTTTACATGCACTGCCCCAAGCAATATGAGAATATAAGCAATTGGACAATTGAAGGAGTAATGTATTCTGGGAAGTGAGGAAAAGGAAGTTCCAGCACCTATAGTGCTCTTAGAATGTTAAAAAGGAGGAACTGCCTACTGTAAAAAAAAGTGGATGGGAAGTTACATAAAATGAGAATCAGGATAGTTCCTGAACATATCAGACTGGTATGTGCATCAAATTCGTTTTAACCTGTTATGTTGAGTGAAGCAGCAAGACAATGCTTTTACTCTGGCTTTGTGTGAAAGGCGAGGTATACCTTAAAAGTCTTTGCAGTTGATCCCCCTATAAATCCATTACCTGTCGCTTTCCAGCTTCATCCTCATAGGTGAGTATATAACCATCTATCTGAGCCACAGGAGGACTCCAAGTCAAGGTGGCTTCAGTCTGTGTAATTTCGGAGGCCTGCAGATTTTTGGGTGCATCGATATCTAGATGAGAGGACGTAAAACATTATAGTAAAGTAAGCTTACAACTCAGTAATGTATTTGCGTTATCACACTGACCACCATTATGACCACAGCCCTAGAAGATTGGGAGTCATTCTGGACTTCCAGAAGGGCAGGTAGTTCCTTAGGCACAGTGTCAGTGTAGGTGCGCTCTGACAGGCAGGTAGTCTCTAACTACCGGCCTGTTCTTGCCGTCACTGATTTCTGAAGCTTCAGAGCGGTCACGGACCGCTCCTGCAGGTTTTGGTGACATCAAGAGCAGCTTCTTATCTTCCGCTCTGCTTTGCTGGTAGGGCATCTCTGCCGATATTATGCTGATTGACAGTCAGCTCTCCGCTACCTAATTGCAGGGAGCAAGCTGTCAATCAGCATGACATCAGCAGTGACACCCCATTGACAGAGCAGCGCAGAAGAGAAAGAGCTGCTCTGCTGACGTGAGGTCAAATAAAGCAGCAGAATTGCCGGCAAAAGTGGTCCATGATCGCTCTGAGCCAGCAGAGATCGGCGCTGGCCATAACAGGCAGGTAGCTAGCAACTACCTGCCTATAAGTTCTTAGGCTTGCAGCAAAAAGTGAGCAAAGTCTCGGATATGTCTAATTTCACCTGTTGTGGCTTTAACGGTGGCTCGCTTGCTCCTCTTGTTTCCCCTTTCTGCCCATATGTTGAATATGTACTCCATTCCAGGGGTGAGGCCGGTCAAGAAAGTGTTGGTCTTCTCCTTGCCCACAGCCACCTCTTCACTGTGTCCATCAGGTGATGAATATGTTAATATATAGCGATCTATTTGAGCTCGGGCAGCCTGCCAGGATAAGCTGGCTGTGTCTTCACCCACATCTGTGGCCACCAGCTTTTTAGGACCATCAATTCCTACAGATGATAGCAAAATGTTGGTCATAAACTACATTACGCATTGGATACTCTGATCACAAACACCATTCTGGTCTCCCGCTGCGCTGAGGACAGAACAGTACGATTTTTTTCTACTCATAAAAGTGTTTTTAAATATTATCTCACTGTCCTTTACATACCTTTTACATTACATCAGCCTTCATACATGAATCACCACCATGAATACCGATTAAAGCTTTCATTTTTTCACATAATTTCATGCAAATTATGTTTCATGTGTCTTCCATGTGTATTATGAATCAAATGATCTAAAGGATATTAAAGTCTGCACTGCATAAAAAAGCCCATAAATACCTAACTAGGAAAAAAAAAACTAAAAATATT
>VIAB01000020.1:36303-57868 GCA_009801035.1 Oophaga pumilio | reverse complement strand
ACGACCAATGCGTGAAAATTTCGCATGGGCCAAGCTAGTATTACAAAATATATAGACAAGACGGCATCTGTATCTTCAGATATCAGAATTGTACACGCACGTGTGTTTTCGCAAGTGGATTTGTAGTCAAAGACCAATAAATGTCTTATCCTTGTTATTTGAGGTTCAGGGAGAAACAAATCTGACAGGTGTATGTGTAAGGGGATAAATGTGAGCGGAGACGCACACAGTAATGCCTAAACTGAGCACCTGCAAGTGAACTTCTCCATCTGCTGACCAAAGATGATAAGAAAGGAGAAGGCAGACAGAACTGCATTAGTAGGAACTGAAGAGCGAAGAACATGTCCCCTGAGGGTAGAGATTTGAGGAGACGTCAGGTCAGATGACACCAGTAGCGCATGTGATTAAATAGAAAAGACCTGGGAGAGCAGAGAAGTAGCAGGACGGATGTGTGAGCAGTAGAGTGAGCTTATAGCTACTATTATGAGAATTCAGACCACAGGAAAGGAACCGAGAGACCAGACCTGAGTGAAGGAACAGAGAGACAGCAGAGCTAGGAGAGCACAATTGAGTGAACAGAGCCAGGGCCAAGAGAGAGAGAGATGTCTAGGCCGCAGAGGAAGGACGTTCATTTGAGCTGCCGCTTGCAGTATAGATGTACGGTACCAAGTGGGGACCAGGGCCGTGCTTCAGGGATTGAAAGCAACCAGCAAAACTCATCAATCTTGGATTTGCAGCCTAGCAGGTAGTATCATCGACCCCCCCCAAATCCCCTCCACGTTAGGGCCTGTGTGACGTTTCATGCTCTCTAGAGAGTTATGGCGGTGATGGGCCCGGTAGTGAAAGTTATGCCCTTTTGGTTAGTGTATTAAGATTAAGACCACACTGACGATAACAGTTGTTTAATTGTAATAACAGAAATATAGTGTGTAGATAGCATTGTGTAAATACCCTGTTTATCCAAATTACTAAATTCTTCTTGTAACATAACTTGCTTAATTTTCACCATTTGCATTATCCCCTGATATTGTGCTGAAGGCACCCCTTTAATTCTAGTAAATAGTTGTTGGTTTAAGCACCACTTTCTCCTCATTTTCTGCACTGTTGCATCCGCGTACCTGTTTACACATGGATGATGCTAATCTACCCTGCGCTTAGAGCTATTCCAACTCTACCCTTATAGCTAATCCACACCTACTCTTTCTTAGACATAACCTCCAGGTGACCATAAAGCTAGGCAACCTCTGCAGTTAGTGCTAACATATACAGTACATGTTTTTGCAACTAACCTCACCCTTGCCCTTAGAGCTAATGTACCCATCAATATAGAGCTAAGTTAATCTACTCTGCCCATAGAGCAAACCTATCCCAGTCTTTACAGCAAACCTATCCCAGTCATTACAGCTAACTTATCCCTGTCTTTAGAGCTAGTCTATCCCCACCTTTACAGCTAACCTACCCCTGCCCTTAGAGCTACTCTATTCCTACCATTAGAATTATCCTATCCCTGCTCTTAGAGCAAACCTATCCCTGCCCTTACAGCTAACCTATCCGTGTCCTTACAGCTAACCCATCCCTGCACTTACAGCTAATCTATCCCTGTCATTACAGCTAACCTATCCCTGTCCTTAGAGCTAACCTATCCCTGTCATTACAGCTAACATATCCCTGTCATTACTACTAACCTATACCTGTCCTTAGAGCTAACCTATCCTTGCCCTTAGAGCTACTCTATTCCTGCCATTAGAGCTATCCTATCCCTGACATTAGAGCTAACCTCTCCCTGTCATTACAGCTAAGCTATCCCTGTTCTTTCAGCTAACCTATCCCTGTCCTTAGAGCTAACCTCTCCCTGTCATTACAGCTAACCTATCCCTGTCCTTAGAGCTAGCCTATCCCTGTCCTTACAGCTAACCTATCCCTGTCCTTACAGCTAACCTCTCCCTGTCCTTACAGCTAACCTCTCCCTGTCATTACAGCTAACCTCTCAATGTCATTACAGCTAACCTCTCCCTGTCATTACAGCTAACCTCTCCCTGTCCTTAGAGCTAACCTCTCCCTGTCCTTACAGCTAACCTATCCCTGTCCTTAGAGCTAACCTATCCCTGTCCTTAGAGCTAATCTCTCAATGTCATTACAGCTAATCTAACCTTACAGCTAACATTATGTCACGCGATCCCTGTGGCCAATCAGCAGTGGCTTCACTCTCCTCTCCTATGCTAATAATTGAGAGGACAGCTGCAGCCCTCACTTCTTCCGAATGTCTTGATTTGGATGAAGGAGGGGAGCAAACGCCGATTGGCCTTGTTAGAGCCAATGCTGACACCATTGGACCGCCACCAGCATCAGTGGTGAAAATAAAAGTGTTATCATTTTACTGGGGGTAAATATAAGGATTCAGAAAGGTTCTCCGAGTAGTGGACAACCCCTTTAAACCTAGTATAGTGCAACTATGTATCATTGGGTGAGTTGAAAAATGGGGGAAAAATATGAGACTAATAGTGATCCAATGGGCTATTACTTAGAAAACTGGCCATGTCCATCTTTCCTACCGTGGCCATGTATAATATTACCAGATTACAAAGAGCAGGGAAGTGGGGGGAAGGAATGAGCGACGCTCAGAACAGAATTACCATTCTCAATGTTCCTTTCCTCTATCCTTTTCCCATGTGGACCCTGCAAATGGAAGTAAATCTGCTTTCTCTTCACTCTTCAAATATCCGTTTTTTGACAATAGAACACAATGAGAAGTTGTCACAGGAGGTGACAGATCCCATTTCCATGCTCACACCGGCATTACGAGACGCTCCGCAGCTTCCTGCTTATTATAATCTACTTGTTTTATTATGCACCAGTTTTCTTAATTAAATTAATCATAGCGAGTATATTTACACGGCTGCCTGGAGTTTATAATAAAGAAAATAATAATAATTAGGATTGTTTACCACCAGAATAAACTATTGCCTTGCAGACAGGGTTAAAAGATACATAATTCAAGGATTTATAGATTGAGGTTGATGCCAGAGATGGGAGAACACAAATAATGAAATGGCACAAGCCTGCAGAATAAGAGATATTTATCTGAGTGATGTACAAGGCGGCCCGCTGCTGATATATACGCTACGATACCCACGAGTACTTGTGTGCCCTGAGATAGATATTGCAAATAAGGCATTTTCATGTGACTCTTGCTGGGTAAATAGCACTGTTTAATGAAGAATTGCATGGAGAAGCCGGAAATCATCACAACCCTCCAAAGATCCCATCTAAATTTACATGAAGGGAAATAAAAATAAATGTATGTCCGGGAAACGGCTGCGCAATCATTTATATGCCAAGGGTTATAAATGCCATATTTAACGTCTTCTGCTACGCTTATGTAATATTCATAGGTGACACTTGTTCAGAGAGTGTGTGACAGGTCGTAATATACATATCCATCCAGCAAATATACTGATTAGACCAGCGGATACATTCAGGAACGTCGGTCAATGACCAGAATGATTGCTGGCGCCAAGAACTGCTTGTTTGATCAACTGAGTGAATAAATCCAGTTATTGTGCAAATAAATCATTGTCATTGATTAAGTCAGAAAATGAAATAATGACCAGTGATGAGCGAATGTGGTCGAATAAGGTGCTATGACGTGGTTAGTGCGCGCCCTCTGCCTGTACAGTCACTGCGGAGATCCGGAAGACACAGCGGCGCGTGGCGGTGGAACGGGGACAGGTGGATATCGTAAGTGCCGGGGGCCTGAGCCAGCAGCGACACCGGCACCTGGCCCCCAGCAACGAGAGGTGAATATGTAATTTTCTTTTTTAATCGCAGCAGCAGCATTATATGGGGTATATTTTAATATGGAGCATCTTATGGCGCCATCATCAACCTTTATGGAGCATTATATGGGGCATATTTTAATATGGAGCATCTTATGGGGCCCATCATGAACATTATGGAGCATTATATGAGGCTCCTGATTCAATATGGATATTCAAAAACATTTAACCTACTGATGTCTCAATTAATTTTACTTTCATTGGTATATATTTTTATTTTTTAAATTTACCAGTAGCTGCTGCATTTCCCACCCTAGGCTTATACGTGAGTCAATAAGTTTTCCCAGTTTTTTGTGGCAAAATTAGGTGCCTCGGCTTATACTCGGGTAGGCTTATACTTGAGTATATACGGTAAGTGTGATGCACCTCAAACACAGCAGCACAGCGGGACAGGGACACAAGATGTCTGTAGGATTCCAGAGCGAGTGGGGACTGAAGCTCGCCCACTCCTACCTTGCTTGGACATCTTACACATGCAAAATTGATAAATCAATTTTGATGAATTTGGGGTAAAAAATGTCAGTGAAAAACACTAGTAAAAAAATGATATGTAAGAATCCGCAAGTGATGAATTGTGTTTTCGCATCACCAGCACCCCTTTGTACCTTACGTTTAGGTGCAACTACGACCACAGAACCCCCTACCATAGTTACCAATAGTCTTGAACTTGGTGGTGCTGTCCCAAATTTTTGGAAAACACACCCAACAAATTTGGGAATGTCCCTTTTCAAATAGGGTGAGCTGGACGCAAAAGTGGGCTTGGGCATTTATTCCTGCTTTACTAACTGAGAGGTTGGTAAGTATCCTCTACTTCTGGAGAAACAACACATGAAATGAGGTTGCAGGTAACATTTTGCACCGTAGTCCTAACTGCAGAACAGTTTGGGATGCTGACATTTGTGTGATCACATATTGGGGGTGTAAACTGTCTTACACCCCCATTCATATAGGGGGGGGTGTAAACTGGCTTCTACCAGGCTGTATCTGCCATATTACTATGTTAATAGACTCGAATTTGTCTCCAGCGCAGAACAGCAATGGGATCGTAATAAATTTTAAAATGCAAAATTGATGTGTTACCCGTATGAATTGGGTCTGAGTGATGCATGATGCGTTCTGCATGGTAAGATTAACGTATGCTGTATATATTTAAATATAATTGAGATCTGCAGTTTTCTTTTCATTAGTGGCTAATGAATAATTCTCATGGATTTTCTTCTTTCACCTGTCAGCACTTTTTAGAGTCAACTTGAGCTTTCTTAATAAATAAAGTGTAGGATCACCATCACTAATTACACAGCATTGCATTATATCGAGCAGCGGAAAAAGAAGAACCATTGCTAGATTTTAGTTATTCCAGTGCCTAAATTCACATGTCACCACATTTATGACAAATATTCCTAATAGTTAGGGTTTTAACTGCTAGAGCTTCCACCTATGGGGAAAATTGGGATACCTACTCTTGGAAATGTCACTACAGTCAGAGGTTTCTGAACCCTTAGGCTATGTTCACACCTGGCATTTTGTTGCTTTTTTATGCAAATTAAAGCTGCTTTTTACAGTATCAGTAAAAGCCATGAGATTTCAGAAATCTCATGCACATGATTTTTTTCATGAATTGGAAAACTGAAGTATGTTTGAAGACTGCAGCATGTCACTTCTTCCAGCGTTTGTGCAGTACTTTTTCACCTATAGAAAGCAATGAGGAAGTGCAAAAACGCTGTCAGTTTTTGCAGCATTTTTAGTTAAAAAAATGCAGGTACAACAGGATGTAAAACCCATTTAATTGTTGTCATTTTTCCAAGTTTAATCTGTAATGTCTTGTGGTCATCAACTGAGCTCAGATGTTAGTATTAGTACAGTTCAATTAAATCAGATATGTGTGAAAGTAAACAATGCCCTACTAACTTAATTCCCTACCAATGTGTTAAGTAAACAATGTCTGACCAATTCAAATTCCTCCACTGTTTTTACATTAGTGTTTGTGTATTTTGTCATGAACTTATGAAACCCAAGTTCTAGGCGGCACTTCATACACGAATCCATCTTTTTTGTTCAGAATAGTCAATATTTTTTCAGACATGAGCATTTATTTCTCTTAAATCATTTTATCAAATTGGCCTTTTATCCAAAAAATGTTTTATGGTTTCACATACGTCTTTTATTGGTGGCCTAACACCTTGTAATGTTCATGCTTGCAAGATGAAAGTAAAGCTGATCTTTGAGATTCTGAAAAAGGCAGCAAAACCTGCGTTTTGGCTGCAGCTTTTTTACTGCCAAGAGATCAGGTTTTGCCTACAGAAAACAAGCAATGTGTGAACATATTCTTACACCTTACAATGGTGGGAGCTGCACTCATATATAGTGAACTTGTTATTCAATACTCCCTTAGTACTTTCATATCCCTTCTCCGGCGTGCATACTTCCCCTCTTCTCATTCTAATATGGAAGCTACAAGATGGTACCAACGTTTATCCTCCATTGACTGCACTGATATCGATGATGGGTTACAGAACCACTATCAAATGAATGGTTGGGAGTAGTGATGAGCAAAAGTGGTCTCTACTCTTGTTTGCATCAGGTGCTTGGGCACACATCGAGTATCGCGGTTGCTCGATTGGCATTTTCAAGTCAACGCCCTGCATGTTTCGCCGCTGTTACTCGGTGCATACCTGAGCACACAATGCAAACTCGGGTAACGAGCACCTTAGCTCATCCCTAGTTGGGACACATACAGAACGACAATATGGCCTTCAAGTAGTTTGACCCTGATCTTGATCATCCGAGCCTGACTGCATTGTTACTAAACAGACCAAGCAAGCCAAGACAATCCCCATAATTTAGTATTTCTTTGAATCTTTCAGTAGACATTCGATGCATGTGAACTTATTAGTTGGTCCTTTGTGGCCATGAGGTCTTACACTCCTTCGTCAATAGTATGTGCACTTGTTCTTTGGGGGCAGAAGGGGTTGATGTAGATGTCCTATCAATAAAGTTTCTCTGTGGTGCTTTTCGCCAAGTCCCAGTTACACTTCCTTCCAAAAAAATATCCATCCATTGCCCAGAACAGATTCACCACCATACCTGTTATGCCGACTACAGATGAGGCTTTTCCTTCTCGTCCTCCTCGCACAGACTGGACATTGATATCATACGTAGTCGTGGGCTGAAGTCCTGAGGAAACAAAAGCAAATGATCATATTTTATACACTTTATAACTACTTCACTTTCTAAAATACAATACACATTATCCTGCTGTGCAATTGTGGCTGGGGTACATCATCACAGGCCACCTCTGTCTGATGCACGTACAGTTTACAGACGAAGCGGAGACCAGCAGTCGTGGATTGATTGCGCATGCGCCAAATAACTTGTGGAGATATCAATCAACCCAGAAAGAGCAACAAATGATGCTCTTCAGAGGAGAAGGTCTACTCCCATGTTAAACGGGTGGTAGTCTGGTAAGGGCAATTTATAACCTGTCCACAGGATACGTGATAACATAGATTAATGGTGGTCCAAATGCTGGAACCCCCACAGATCACTAATGGGACACCTTTACACCTGTTAGAATGGAGCGGCAGTGTACATACTCGATCGTCACTCCATTCATTCCCTATGGGGCTGCTGGAGAAAGCTGAGTTCAGCACTCCGAAAGTCCTATAAATGATGAATGGAGTGATGGTGGAGAATGCGTATTATTGCTCCATTTTAACAGGGATTAAAGTGGCTCATAAGTGCAATCCTGGATGTTTCAACAGTCAGACCCTTCACTGATAAAAAAAAATCTATATCACTTATCCTATGTATAGATGGTAACTTGTTTAATTCAAACAGCCCCTTTAAAGTTACCATACAATACAAGGCAGTGGCGGTAATTTAGAAGCACACAATATAGTGACAGATTGCCTTTAAGGCTGTCATTTCTCTTTTCTCTAAATACAAAAAAATTCTACTATATTGTTCTTCTGGATTTTGACACAAGAACCTATCTATATGATCTATGCTAGATAGAGTGAAGGGTCCTTACCCAAGTTCCTCCTTATCAAATGACCACAGTGAAGAGGAGTTTAAATGGAGCAATGGCACACGAGTACAGTGCTTACGGGAGCATCTTCCATTTAAAACTCTCCTTACCTTTTTTAGCGATTGTAAAGGTTTTAGTGGTGGGGGCCCTGGCAAACACATTTCCCACAAATCGCATTTGCAGGAAAACCCACTTTAAGGAACTTGAAAACATATAGTTTATAGCTGGGTTTTATGTAAAAGTGGTGGACTGAGTGGTCAGCACGTTGACGTAGCACAAGTGTCCTGCTTCTGCCTCCCTTAGATGATGAAATCATGCATTGCGCTTTCTCTTGAACCTGTTAGCGAAGAAGATTACTTATTTTTAATACTGATTGTCTGAGTATCTGGCATTATTTGTGCCATGCTCCTGGATTTGAATTGACGAGCTTGTGTTTTGTGGTCGGTTTCTCTTTCCACTGAGCCACAACAGACACACCTTTCATTTATGATGACCCCGATAAAGTTGCTGAATCTATGATCCCCAGGTTGGTTCAGGGAAAATGTAGTGCTCTCAATTCAGATGCCTGGCAGTGGAGATCTCCTAAAATGACCCAGCTCTTCACAGTTAGTTTTGCCAGGGTCCTACTAATCAGATACGAGATATGTTGGCTTATAGTCCCTCCCCGTTGTCTCTGTATAAGGCCAAGTCACTGGCAGTGAGTTTGAATAGACGTCTTAGGGATAAGAAAACATTCAAGGATGTTTTGGTGACTTCTCTCTCTCATCCTGTTGAGGCAGGAGAACCGATGCAAATTGGCGCCTGCAGAAGAGTCCAATTATGATGTAGGCGATTGAAAACTCTTGGCTGTTAAGAGCGCTTTCAAGGAATGGACACATTGTTTGGAGGGGGCTATGCATAGAGTCATGGACTTTACTGACCCCCAAAATTTGCTGCGTTTTGAAGTCGATAAGTGTTGAATGCTAGACAGGCTCAGCTTTCTTTCTTTTTTTGCTCAGTTTGATTTCTCTGTGACATACCTTCCTGGTAACTAAGAATGATAAGGATGATGCTTTAGCACATAGTTTTGTTCCAGAGTAAGAGGGGTAACGACTGTTGGGTTCCAGATACGTCAGAATTCAAAGGCAACATTGCATTAAATGGAAGGGTTTCGGTCCACAGAATAATTCCCTGGTTGATGTGGAGGATTTGCATGCTGGTCACCTAGTGATGGAGTTCTGTCAGTGGCATTCACAGTTGAAGATTTCTGTGGGTCCAGTGGACCCTCGTAGAAGGAGGGGTACTGTCATGCTCCTGGGTTCAAACCCTTGAGCTTGTGTTTGTGGTCAGCTTCTCTTTCCACCGAACCACAACAAACACACCTTTTCTCCAGATGTATATGTTCTGCTATTCTTGCTGCAGTCTGTTTAGCATAACACAGGTGTTTTCATTTGTATGCCCTATCACCTTTCGGGTGACGCTTAATATTCTTTCCCCTGCTGGCTTTTCCTGTCCTGCTAGTGGTAGTTTAATTTGGATGTTCAGACATTCTGTTTTTGTTTAAAGCCAATCTGTGAAATTCCAGCTAAGGTTTTTCTCTTTCCTGCTTCTGTACATTAATCTACACCTATCTTATGTCTCTTTTTAAGAAGTAGGCGGAATATTATCTAACAGTAAGTACTTTATACTTTAAATTGTATTTCATGGTTTACTCTGTTCACTCTGGTACCTTTCCTTTTTTCAGCACACTTCCCTTTTGTAGGTAACTCACACTGTGCTCTGCCCTGTAGTTTATTAGGCGGAACGTGAAGCAACTCGACGGCCTTTCAGGCAGTATAGGTCCGAGTTGCCATCTTCTAGTCTGTGGTTAGGGCTATCTCTACTCATTAAGGAACCACTAGGGACTGCATGGTCAGGATCTCTAATCTCTACAGGCACCAGAAGGGTCAGTTGCAATTTTTAGCTTTGCCAAATATCCCGAGTGAGTAGCTACACTAGCATAACAAGTTGCATGAATAAACCTAGGACTTTATGGCATTATAAGTTTTCTATTGTCTCCGTAAAGATTTATATATAATAATTTCTGAAAAATTATTAAGCTATAGCCGAAGATTCTATTGATGGAGTCCAAGGGACCCCCACCAACTCCCTTCAGTTGACTTTAGCCAAAAAATCTCTCTAGGGGTAGGTGCACACAACCATTTTCTCTCCACCCGAGAAAAATGGTCTAAATATCCTGATCAGACAGTGGTCAGAGCTTGATCATAAGTTTTTCTCGAAGGTCGAGAGAAAAAAAAAGGTTCTCCAACCTCTCTATTCTTTCAGTCATGAAAATCGGAGAAGAATTCGGATATCATCTGTTTTTCACGGAGCCATAGACTTGCATTGCTGATTTTGATTCGTCACTGGGATCAAATTAGACATGTCTACAATTTTTCCTCTGACCACTCTGAGGAAAAAAAAATCACACATGTGCACCGCCTCATAGAATAACCTGGGTACAAGTGCTATCCATGAAAACTACAGATAGCACTCGTCCGAAAAAATCAGTCGTGTACACAAGCCCTGAATCTGATCATATAAATCACAATATAAAAAATGTTCTCCTTTATAAGCAACCAGCTGGGTATATAAATGATAACTTTAATATGATATCTCTTTGTCTTCCAGTTACATACATCAGGCAGCAGTTTTATATTTCCATTGAAAAACTGAGTTCCAGTTACTTCTGAAAAATACAACTAATTTCTATTGCGTTGAGTAAATTTGTTTTTCCGAGTATCATATCTTACAAGAACAAATCTTTGATGTGCAACCTAATTTATACTTATCTAAGCAGAATTTTGTGTTTTCTAGATTTATCTTACCGGTCTTGTATTTATCTACAGCTTGCGCATACATTTTTTACCGTCTCATCAGATTGGTGAAATTGTACAATTTTACAATTGTATATTCTAACTCTGTAATGTGCAGGGAAGATATTTTCTTTTTCTGTCCTAAATAAAATAAAGCCAGGATTCTTAAAGTGATTAAAAAAGTTTTGATAAGTTTTTTTTTTTGTTTTTCTTTAAAGAAAAAAGTTTTTTTATGACAATGCATTTTCCCGATTAGTCATATATTTGTTTCCCTACTACAGCTAAAATAAAAGGGCAGAAGTGATCAACTGATTGCAGTTTTTTGGGGGTGCAAACGAGATTAAGGGTGAATATACCACTGATGCAACCAGGGGCTCAAAAGGTAAGTGTGCCCACAACCAGAAACATTATTGGACTGCAAAGGGTCCATATACAGTTTTTGCACAGAAAGCATCTTCTGTCTGTGTCAGCTCCTGGATGGGTGAGTTGAAGATGGGCTTTACACATTTTATATTGATTCTGTCTACAGGCAGAGCAGTGATCAAAGTTCTCCACCACTGGCGAACACAGACAGCAGAAGGCCCCTGTGCACGAACAGTATATGGTCCTTTTCTGCCCAATCGCTCATCATAATGCACAATCCCACCTGCTTTGGAAGTGGATGTGGCCCCCTATCCTATTGGACTCCAGGTTACACCAATCATATGTCGGCCCCTGGTCTCCGCACCTGGACCTAGACCTGGACCAAGACCGATGAAAACTTCTGACATATCAAAAATAATTTTTTTTAAAATGAAAGTTTTTATCAGCCATTCTGCACCAGTAGGAATGAGTTTGGACTCTCTTCTCCAAAGGCTACATAGCAGCAGCCTATTTGCCCATTATGGTAAGTACTCCCATACCCTATTACAATAAGCAATATTGCCATAAGGCATTTTGCAAAAATCTCTTACCTAAGTAGTTACCTATAACCCCTGGATCCCAATGTGAAAGGCACCAGGTCCAGAACCTAAATGCAACTGCTATCATTGTACCCCTACAGACACACCCTTAGCCTCTGGCATTAAGCGAGTATCTCTCCCCTGTGCAATGTGCACCAAAATCATCCAGTTTTGGAAAACTCAGCTGCATTTTGTTTTTTAAAAAAATAAAAAGTTCTTTACTCACCCTCACTGGGTCCTGCACTGGGTTTCCTCTGCTGCTTCTGCTGTTTCTTACTGTCTGCAGTGCTGACATCACATCAACAATGCTGCAGCCAATTGGTGGCTCCACTCAGGCTGATTGACTGCAGCTCTATGAACAACATCAGAGTTGCAGACAAGCACATAACGGAAGCGCAGGTGGAGATCCAGTGCTGGACCAAGGCAGGGTGACTAAGGACATTTTGTTTGTTATTGCGCAGGGGAAAATGGTAAAATTCCTTTAATGGGGGCTCCAATATCTATTTATATAATCGTCTTATCCTGTCTGTCTGTCCAGGAAATCCCGCGTCGCTGATTGGCCGCGCATGTGGTAATATACAAAACCACATACATATTCTAGAATACCCGATGCGTTAGAATCGGGGGCACCATCTAGTGATATCCATTAGGAGGAATACCCCCTCTCCACTTTCCATGTTTCCTGCATATGTGAAAGGCACAAGAATTTAGGTTGACTGCTACCTCTGCACCTCTCCCTGCAGCTATGCCTCTGTCTCAAGCCCTCACTCCATCATCTCTCCTCTGTGCAGTGTGCGCCACATTCCTTAACAGGGGCGGCATATACTTTCAAACTGTGAGAGGACGAGGGCTTGAACTCTATAGCGCCACTTGTCAGAAGCAGTGATCCTACAAGTTACTGTCGACCCTTTATCGAGCTTTCAAATGTGACTTAGGACAAAAGCCAAATCACAATCTCAATTTGCTGACAGTGTTTCGGGACATTGCCCCTCATCAGTGCAAAGTATGAGATTTGATTTTTTTATAATCGTTATCTATGTTTCTATAAATGAAACACGTGGTTATTGTACACAATATTTGATTACTTATATATTGTACACATATGTATTATATTGTTCCGTCTATTTGCAGCTGGAGTAGATGCATCGGTTTTGGCTGTTATAACCATATTATAGGCCTTTTATCTCCTTTGTTACCTTGGGGGCCAACCATACGTTAGCAGCCCTTTTACAGGCTTTTCAGCGCAGCCTGAGAACATATGGAGATGGTTAAAATAAAGTGCTACTGACATCAATTTCCAGCCGGGCCCCCCAAATCTATGTGAAAATTCATCTGTGTCAGAAGTCACGGTAAAATACTCAACATGTCACATGAAAGCAATTTGGATTCCAGGAGACAAGATGCTCAAGAGCAGATATCAGAAACATTAATGAATAAATACGGTGGGCAAGATTATAAAGTAAAAAATGAATAAATGATTACCCGACATTTGGCTCATTGGACATTGGTCCTTGTTCCCATAGGAGACACAAATAAGCTAATCTCATTTAATTATCCCATTACGCCAGATACTTTTGACCCATTAAAATAATGGGAACTTCAGAAAGAACATTGTTTTAGCTAATCCTGAGCCAGAAGGCATAAAGATTGAAAAAACACAGAAAAAAAGAAATGATGCACCCTTTAAAGGTAATTTGTCAAGAAGTTTTTGCTACCTTATCTGAGAGCAGCATAATATAGACAAAGAGACCCTGAATCCAACTATGTATCACTTAGTTTACTGGGTGCGGCAGTTCTGACACAATCAGAGTTTTTAGATTTAGCAATGCAGAAGAGCTGAGAAAGCTAGCCCCGCCCACACCAGGTTCTCTGTGTACAATGTCTATAGACAGTGAGGTGCTTATCACAGGAGGAGGCGGAGTCGAACTAGCATTCATGCACTGCTGTAGCCTGGGCAATGATAACCACCAGGCAGTAACACCTTCATTGTGTTACTCCATGTTTTTTGGACTAAAGGCCAGTTAATATTATAATCTATACAAGTAAGGCAGTGGTTCTGAACAATTATATATATTACTAGATGTGCTTTTTTTAGGTAACATGCGTAAGATTAAACTGAAGGGCAGGTGCACGTCAACTTGGCAGTGTACAAGATAAGATAAGCATATAGGCATTTTTTAGATATTTCTTATTTTATACAAAAAAAAGGATCTTTCACTTCTCCAAATATTTTTTTAGTGAATAATTGTATTTTTTTGAAATCATAAAACAATTCTGTGGCTTCTATACTTAGATCCCTGCATTGTGCTGTTCCTTTGTTATTCCTCCTAGAAGGTTTAGAATTAACTTACAACAAGGTGTTACTATTTGTCCCGCCTACTCTGACATTATCCAATCAGTTTTGACCCTATGGGACACACCCTTTGACGAGGAGAATGGTAACACCCAGTTGTCAACTTATTCATACATTTCTAGGTGAAATAACAGAGGAAAGGCACAACATAAAATTTGAAGATAAGATGATCCGGAATTGTTTTTCATCAAGAATTACTTTAGGTAATTACTAAACCGGAGAATTTTTCAGGTTCTAATATACTATTAATTACAATAAGACAATAACAATCACGACTACATTCAATATTAGCACTAAATACCCAAATGCATTGAGTGCCCCTATTAGTCGCTGCAGGCAGACAGAATTTTATTATTTACTATGTGAAGAAAAGACAGGGATAGGGAGCTCTATTGACTCCTATAAAGTTGTGTTAATGAATTTGGGTCACCAGATAAACAGTACAGTTCACGGAGATATAAGTAGATATAAAAGGCCAAACTAAAGTTTGATATGGGGACTTATGATTTCCATGCAACCCCTATGCATAGGTGTAGCAGGGCTAAGTTAAACAATGCCTACATGCTTTGGACACCTTTGACGTTCAAAAAATTCTGTATCTTAGTGGATATCTTTAGTTGATAACATTTCCAAGTTTCAATCTACAATTTTCTTTCGTTCATTTTCAGATGTGCAGATCCAAACCTTAGATTTTTCTCTTGTATGAGTGTTTCTCCCAGTAATATAGGCTGGATGTAAGATATGTGTGTATCCAGGATGCTGCTGTCTTCACTGCTCATATATCAGCACAGCTTCTATCCTGCTCATATTTCCTTTTCATGTGTTTTTCTCCTTTTTTTATAGCATGTTTTCTCTGCCTTCCCTAATATACTAATCCCTTATCCACTCTCTCCATGCAGTGGAAATATATGTACATCCCCCTCCCTGCTGCTATCTCTAACACTAAGAGAATCCCTAATCCAATCCACTCTCTCCATGCAGTGGAAATATATGTACATCCCCTTCACTGCTGCTATCTCTATCACTAAGAGAAGGGAAGAGAAGAGCGGAGAGCCATAAGTGCCAGTTGCAGGAGCGCTTACAAAATTGAAGTTATGACAATGAAAAAAAAATCTGTGTAAATGTATACATCGTCTTGTACCGAAAAATACTGCACCCCTTTACCATGGCATGTTGCACTGCAAATAATTATAAAGTGACCATATATTAAAGAAAGGTCACAGGTTATGAATGTATGAAGAGAACTTTGGATTACCCACCTTCAATGATGTATCTTGTCTTGGGGTCTTTGCTTTGGGACACTTGGACCTCTGTCTCCGCTCCTCCGGGTTGGGCAGCATACTTCAGTTTAAAGTAATCTACTCTATTATCAGGATTCTCCCACTCCACCTCCAAGGAGTCCTCCGTCTCTTCAGTCACCCAGAGCGTTCCTAGAGCAGAGTCATCTGAAAATAGAATGTAAAGATGACTTCTTCCACTGCAAGAAAATCCATGTAACATGTGCCATATATCACATCAGTCAAGAATGAGGAACTGAGTGTAGGCAAGCCAAACCGGCCTTCAGAAAGCTTCTCATATACACTGAACTGTCAAAATGAGATAGCTCTTGTACTCAGTATCCCAGTATCAGTAGCATTTACAGTACAAGGACTGTTTCTTTTCTATGTAAAATCTGAAAATTAAATATATATAAAGAACACACAAGCGCTTCCCAAGCAAGCGGCAAGATGACCGCTGAAGCAACCTCAGCTGCTAGGGTCAGTAGGGAGTAGGTGTCACTCCTGAAAAATAAGTAAAAACTGATATTAAACAAAATCTGGGTGAAAATGTGCCTGATTGACAAGGCCAATTCAAAGCAGTTCTAAATGACTAATACACAAGCTGCGAGAAAGATGCAATTAAAAAAGTAATACAGAGGATGGAGAGATATTGCACAAATCCAAAACGATGAGGATACACCAAATAATGCGCAAATGTAAAAAATAGTATAAGCCAATTAATTCAATGGGTGGTTGAATACTGCCAACCAAATTAATGCACCAAATTAGATATTACTGCTGAACAACACCATGAAAAAACACCAAGAAGAACCTCTTGTTGGCAAATACAATCAAATAATACTGCCCTTACCGGATGGTGCTGTAAGTTGTCTGTGGGTTAGTAATTCGCAGAGGTGGTGTGGTGTGCTTAAATTGCAGGTAGCAGCAGAGCGGGACAGCAGTCACAATGGGCAGAGCCAGGGAAAGCCCCAGCCGGTGGCGTGCCCTGGATGCCCGCGGGAAAAAAATGGCCAACAAGCTCCCTGAGCGCATGACGTCACAACAACTACAGGGCGATGTTAGGACCAGAAACCAACCAACGCGTTTCAAAGGCGGTGCTGCCTTCTTCGTCAGGGTGATCGTGCTCCTGGTTAACCACCGCTATATAACATAAGGAGTCTGACCAATTAACCCTCTCTGTGCCCCTGCAATTGCCAATGACACATTAGAAAGCAGCCCTTAGGTTTTTACTATAATTAGAGTAAATATATACTAGATAGTGCTGGCTGAGTATAATGAAACCAAAGGAAGAAATAATAAATAATTAACTAATTCTATACATGTGCAACAATAAAAAAAATATTTAGAACTGCTTTGAATTGGCCTTGTCAATCAGGCACATTTTCACCCTTGAACGCGGTCAGTTTTTGTTTAAAATCTGAAAATTATTTATCCTCTAAAGATCACTTGAAAGTGGGAAAGACAGAAAGAAAGAACTAATGACACAGAGCATTTAACTGTATTGGGGACCATGGAGATAGGGTGCCAGCACAGGTTAGATGCATCCCTTATTTAATTGGGTGGAGAGAAACTGTCAGGGGTCTTGTTGTGACAAGTCATATTTACAGAGCAATCACCAAAAATGGCAAAAAAATATTCGAGTCTTCCTGTCCAAGGTGGTTATAGCTGAGGTAGGTTTTATCAGCAAAATAAAAGAAGGAAGGAAAAAAGAGAGAGTTGGAGAAAGAAAGCTAGGAAGGAAGGAAGAAAGAGAAAGAGCGCAGGAGAAAGAAAGTCAGGAAGGAAGAAAAAGAAAGAGCGGGAGAAAGAAAGTCAGGAAGAAAGAGAAAGAGCGCAAGAGAAACAAAGTCAGGAAGGAAGAAAGAGAAAGAGCGCAAGAGAAAGAAAGTCAGGAAGGAAGAAAGAAAAAGAGCGGGAGAAAGAAAGTCAGGAAGGAAGAAAGAGCACAAGAGAAAGAAAGTCCGGAAGGAAGAAAGAGAAAGAGCACGGGAGAAAGAAAATCAGGAAGGAAAAACGAGAAAGAGCGCGGGAGAAATAAAGTCAGGAGGTCCCTTCCAACTCTACCATTCTATGAAAGAGAGCGCGCGAGAGAAAAAGTCAGGAAGGAAGAAAGAGAAAGAGCTTGAGAGAAAGTCAGGAAGGAAGGAAGAAAGAATAAGAGCAAGAGAAAGAGAGTCAAGAAGGAAGGAAGAAAGAGAGAGTCAGGAAGGAAGAAAGAAAGTCAAGAGGGAAGAAGGACTTTTTGTGGCACTTCTTACCAGTTCGGCCTTGTAGCTCAGCTGGATCACTGGTCACACCATTCTTCACTTGGTACATCATTACTTTGTACAATGTACTAGGGTTCAGACCACCAATCTGGTAAAAGTCTTGGTTTGCAGAAACCTTAATTTGACGTTTCTGGCTTTCATCTCCAAAAGGATAATAACTAATATAATAATAATCCACTTCCACCAGCAGATCCCAGGCAATGTTCAGAGAGTCCTCTGTTGTGCTGATGAGACGTAAGTTTTGTACGGCCATCACTGTCATAAAGCAAAAATAGGTAAATTACTTATAATAATCACTGACACTGAAACAGCGGGTGAGGAATCGAGTCTTTGTACTTCTTTTATCAAACAAGAAAATGTTTACACTGATCAAAATAAAAAACAAGAATACATGAGAAAATTATACATAAAGACCCCGCTGTTTATTATACTGTGAGTAGTACTGGTCAATTATCATGTACCGTATAATCCAGATGAGCCCCAAAAATGAAAAAAACAGATGGCTTGTGTGTTACTCTGGGATACTAAAAATTAAATAATTAATAATACAGGAAAATGTAAAAAAAATCAGAATTAGAACTATTTTGCCCCTTTTTGAAAAAAAGTAGCAAAAGCAATGAAGAAACGGAGCCTTTGTCCATCACTTAAAGGGGTTTTCCATGATTTTAATACTGATGACCTATCTATAGGACAGGCCATCAAAATCAGGTCTGTAGGAGGCCAAGTCTCAGCACTCCCAACAATCAGCTGATAGAAGTTGCTCATCAAAAGTTCCACAGCACCAAACACTGTGTAGTGACAATGAGGGGTACTGCAATCTCTCTACCGAACTAGTGACTGGGTGCAATGTTGCAGTACCATTCACAGCCACTACACAATGTACGGCGTTACAGTGACATAGTATGAGTTATCAGTCCTCGAGGCAAGGCAAGTATTTGGCATCCCATAACCCATGTACTATTGGCGCTCCCTGAGTCCCTACCAAAGTCCACTAATGAACCCCTTATTCCCTAAGATTATCTATTGTATTTTAAGAAAAAAAACAAAGTAACTATAGTTTGTTCTTTGGCCAATTAGATTTTCAGATTTTCGTTAAATTCAACATAAGCCAGATGGTAAATCACTGTGGCTGGAGCCACTACTGGCTAATTTGAAAGTGGGTGAGAAGGCCCAAAATGTTACACCCCTGAAGAATTTGGTGACCCATTGGCTTCCCTTCCTTCATCACCTCCCACTGTGAATTTGTGCCATAGTATCTTAAATGAGCTGTTTGTTGGGGATTCCAACTAATAATCAACTTTTTGGGGTATTTTATTGGTTTTCGACAATACAGTGACTTAGATTGAAGTGGAAAATTCTGTGAGAATTGGTGTCTATCTTATTATTACTAGTTGCTAATTTAGCGGTTAGTACAACTAATATTTTGCATCCTATATACTGTAATGTAGCTGCCTGACGAATGTGTTATTTGATGGCTCAAATGAGATGTAAGTTATCCTCTTTATTTGCCGTTGATACAGTTGCATATATCGAGCCGTTCTTTTTCCTAGACAAAATATTTCGGTACTAGGCAGCTGTGATACCACAATGCAATACATGGAGCAAGAAGGAGTTTTGAGTTGGAGGCCTCTCTCCATGATTTCAGTTTGCCCTAATAGTACAAAAGAAATGGTGTTGTCTTCATGAGACCACACAATATAAGCAAGAACTCATTAAAGTTTCCTCAGACTTGTATCTTACCTTCTGAGCAGGATTCACCAAAGAAGCCCTCCTCACAGAAGCACTGGCCACCGTCACAACGGCCATTTTCACCACAGTTAACGAGACAGTCCTCCTCTAGGCAGGTGACTCCTGTGAATCCCACGTTACACTGGCAGGCACCATCGACACATCTGCCATTTTCACCACAATCCAAAAGGCATGCCCTCTCGCTGCAGTCAGGGCCGGAGAAACCAACTGCACACTGGCAAACGCCGTTGACGCATACACCATTGTTAGCGCAGTTGTTGGGGCAACTTCTCTGAGAACAGTCTGGACCTTCCCAACCTTCATCACACACACATGTACGAGTGACAGGATTATATCTGCCATTAAAATTGCAAAGTCCGGCCATCTCTGAAAAAGTGAGATATCAAAGCTTGTTATGGGACGGTGTAAACAAAAATCTATTAATCTATCTCATATCTGTACAACTAATAGTATTATTTATTTTTACAGCACATTGATTCCATGGTTCTGTACATGAGAAAAGGTTACACACAAAATACAAATATAAATTAGAGAACAAATGAACAATGACAGACAGGTACATAGCGGAGAGGACCCTGCCCTCACGGGCTTAAAGTCTACAGGGTAATGGGGAAGGAGACAATAGGATGGGGGTTGCGGCAGCTCCGGTGGTGGTGAAATAACAGCGGGGTTAGTGCAGAATGTAAACTTTCTTGGGTTTTCAAGTTCCGTCTTAGAGTTCTGAGTGAGGTGGAATCTGACATGTTGGGGCACAGAAATCCAGAGGATGGGGGATAAACGTGGGAAGTCTTGGAGGCAATTGGGTGATGAATGTATAAGTGCTGCTGAAGAGAGAAGGAGGTCTTGGAAGGACCAGAGATTACGTGTGGGAGGATATCGGGAGATTAGATCAGAGATATAAGGCAGAGACAGATTACGGACGGATTTTTAGGTCAACGTTAGTAGTTTGAACTGTATTCGTTGGGGAACTGGGAGTCAATGAAGGGATTTGCAGAAGGGAGAAGCAGAGGAGTAGCGAGGAGAAAGGTGGATTAGACGGCCAGCAGAGTTAAGGACGGACTGCAGAGGTGTGAAAGTGTTACCAGGGAAGCCACAGAGGAGGATTTTACAATAGTCCAGGTGAGAGATGATGAGGGCACGCGCTAACATTTCAGTAGATTCAGGATTGAGGAAAGCATGGGTTCTGGAAATAATTTGAAGCTGGAGGTTGGTAGGAAGAGGTGAGAGAATGGGCGTGCAGTTTGAAGGACAGAGGCAAAGTACAGGGGAATGTGAGGTGTCATTTATTGTGATAGACAGATTGGGTAGGGGAGTTAGGTAAGATGGACGAAAGATGATGAATTTGGTTTAACTTTCACCTGTCTACTTATCCATCTATCTTTCTCTTATTTATCTTTTTGTCTATTTCATATTTATCCATCTCATATCTATCTATCTAACTATCTAATATCTAGCTATCAGTTATCTATCTACGGTATATAATATATATTATCTATCTAATATATATCTATTATCTATCTATCTACAGTATCTATCTATCTATTATCTATCTATTTAAATTTCATAAGTTCTGCAAAGCGATAGTAAAAACACTCTCAAGAAAGGATGGATTTTTAATTTTATAGTTTACAGCTCATTGACTTAGTTACCGGCCACCTCTGCATTTTATCAGCAGTGGCTAGTCTCCTAGATGGTTATTCAGTTTCCATCAGAAAATAGAGTATACTTATGGAATTCATCAGGATTTGGAATCTGAGCACAAACGTAAAAGCAGGAGAGACAACAAGTGCCTGTCTGCCCTTATATTTGGATGCTGTGTAAGCCTTGGGTAACAGTGATCTATTTTGAGGGCAAAGCTGGAGATACACAGTTCATGTCCTCGGTGCACCTAACATGTTGGTCCATAGTGCTGGAAATTCCATGACATCAATAGAACAGAAAGGATTTCCATGACCATTGATGCTTTGTGTCTTGAAGAATGGGAAAAAAGAAGCTGCAAACCATCCGTTATGATCTTTTATACCAGTGATCCTCTCCCATATCAGTTATATCATTTCAGCAAAGCTTGGAAACAAATGTGCAGCTGCTATGAGAAAGGCCACAAATATGTCTTAACTCTAGTTTCTATAAATCATCTTGTTGCTGACATTTCATTGCTTCAAATGTCAAAATTAAAAGCATGTTTTACCACCGGGATACGGCAACCTTGAAGATAAGCAAAAACACAAAAAAATTTCGTATAAAATCCAAGACAAAACATGAAAATTACCGAGTATTT
>VIAB01000020.1:14428-28088 GCA_009801035.1 Oophaga pumilio | reverse complement strand
TCCAAGATCTATTGATTAAAATCAACTTTAAAATTAACTTTGTGTGAAAACCCCTTTAAGGCTCAATTCATTTTGCATTTAAGCCCTTTCTGTCTAGTTTTTTTATGTTGTTCATCTGTTTTTCCTTTGGATCTTATTTTCTTTTTAATTTCCACCTTTCTTAAAGTCTATTTTATGTGTTTGCCTGTTTAGTTTTTTTTCTGTTTGTTTGTTTATTCATATTCACCATTGAGGTCACGGTTTGAGTTTCCACATGTTTTTGCATTTTGAGTCATCAATTGCATTTTTTTTTATGTAAATCTGAAATTTTGGCACAAATTTTGAAACATTTTATTTTTGACCTGAAAAGTCACAAACAAGACTAAAGGCAAAAACAAAGGGCATTTTTCGCAAAATGTATAAACTATGTGCACTGTTTTGAAGAATTTGGTGCTAAAAAGTCAATGAAAATAAAATGCAAATGGTGAATGGGGCTTTTGGTGTTTAGTAATTTTGACCTGGTACTGAATGGCCTACATCACCATGCAGTTAATTACCTGCAGCTCCACAACATCCCTCATATTGCCCCTTCATTTCTTTCATCCCCAGTTCTAATGCTTGCAGTCTGGCAAGGAGGTCATCTGTGAAAGCGTTCTTCTGGCATTCCTCCGCAGGGCTCTGGAGCCGCAGGAGGTGCCTGAACACCAGCTTGTTATCATCTGATTCCATGGTTTGGAGCTGTTCGTTGTCTTCCCCGGGCACACTGTAGATGTGGGTGATGGACAGAGCCTTCTCGCTGCTGCAGCCCTTGCTTTCTGGGACTTTGATGGAGGCTCCAGAACTCAGAAGGTGATAGGGACAGCAGAGAAGGAGCGCAGCCAAAACTCTCCAAAATGGTAAGGTGTCCATTGTGAGTCCTCACCAGGAGCACTGCGTGGGAAAAACAAATGGAGCAATGAATGATTACGCACCTCTGTTGGCCAAAGTGAAATTGTTACGCCACATTAAAGAATAATAATAACATAATATTTCAATAACATTTCATGTTAGGAAGGTTCCTCTAGTGAAAAATAGCTGAAAAAAACCCAAAAAGGAGCGCCAGCCGAAGAACACAGCGAGTCCACACTGGGAAGACTCACTGTGCTCTTCGGTTGGCGCTCCTTTTTTATTTTTGTGTTTTTCAGCTGTCTTACAATACGGCACCTGATTGGGATGTCCCGATCTGGTAGCAGCAGGCTGATTGAGCACACAAAGTAGCACACATTCAAGATATCTATTTTGTGTAAGGCTGGCGTCACACTGCCGAGTTTGATGCGAGTTAGTCGCACGACTTTCTCGCATCAACACCCGGCATGGCCGCCCGCTCTCGGACCCGAGTGTGCGGCTGCATGTATTTCTATGCCACCGTGCACTCGGGTCCGAGAGCGGGCGGCCGTGCCGGGTGTTGATGCGAGAAAGTCGTGCGACTAACTCGCATCAAACTCGGCAGTGTGACACCGGCCTAAGTGTTTTGTTGGTTTTCCTCCCCTACTTCCTTCTCAGAAGCCCTCCTTCTCAGCCTATTTTCTTGCTTTTTTTCTAATGAAAAATAGATCAGAGATCATCTGGAAAGAAGTGTTCAGTTAACCTACAGCGCCTCCACAGGATAAATTAAGTATTACACAGATCTCTTTGAAATAAATGTGTAATATGCAGACATGGCGGGTCCTCCAGATTGAGGAACGCTCTTTGCAAGTTGATGTAGATGACGACACTTTACATGCAACACTTTACTAACTCAGGAAACCCAAATAGGATATCTTGTAAACTAGTTTCCTTCATATCATACAGATTAGATACAATGGGACAGATTTAACCCCCAATCACCCCACCACGTAAGTTTACATCATCCCCATTGAGCGAACAATGAAAAATATTTGCGCGTCTGTAAAATAAGAGTTATGAAAATCTAAAATTAATTAACACTAAACAGTGTAAAAAAAATAGAAATGGCAGATCTGCCGTTTTTGGTCACCGACCTCCTCCAAAAAATGCAATGAAAAGCGATCTAAAATGTCCTCCATGCCCCAAAAGGTACTAAAAAGAACAACAGCTCTTGTTTTTTTCATCATTTCATCTCACTTGAAATTTTGTTCCCGTTTTCTTAAACATCATAAGGTCTAATAAATGATGGCGATGAAAACTCCAACTTGTCTTGTAAAAAACAAGACCTCATACGCCTATGTCGATGGAATAATACAAAAAAAATGTATTGACTCCTGGAAGAAGGGGGGAAAAAAAAATAAAGCACAAAAATAAAAAATGGCTCGTTCCTGTAAGGGTCATTGTTGTCCATAGCAACCGATCACAACGCTGCTTTAATTGTCCAGACCGATGTAAGAAATGAAAGCAGCGCTCTGTGTGATTGGTTGCTGCGGACAATGAAGACAGTTCTTTGAACAGTTTTAGAAATCTTATGATGATATACGTATCCTAGCAACAGTGATATCTATTCAGTCCCCGAAGAGTTCCCAAACTGTGCTCTAGCCAGTTATGCCTGCAGTATGACCAAGCTTCATGCCAATGCTGCCCTCCAGGCTTGTTCAAGGGTTAATTTTAATGTTGTTCCTCATCATACAAGTCATTAGAGTTGAACATTTTCACCATGAGTCCAAATTCTGTCAAGGCTCGAAAACAATGTTTCAGCAGAATATGACCACACTATTACTGCTCGGGTTTATACTGTTAGATCATTTAGAAAAATATGAATTACTCCTTATTAAAAGTGTTTTAAAGAGAACCTGTCACCAGGCCAAAAGTGTCCAGTTTTGCTCTCATTCTATTATCACTGCTCCCCTGATTTATTTCTTTTTTAAATCCATAGTTATGGATTTTTACTTAGTATGGTTTTTACCAAGGCGGTATGAGTCACTGGATCCTCTGGGGCGTGTCTTTAGGCTGCTCTGCAAAAGTCACACCCCCTTGTAAAGACCATAAAGGTTAGCCCTAAATAAAAAGGATCATATGTCAATAATCGTGCAGAGGATTTTCTTTTTAGAAAAAAAAAAGGATATTCAGGTCGGTACCAGGAATAAATTAAGAGCAAAACTGCCCACTTTTAACCTAGCGACTGGTTCTCCTGAACCTGTCATCTGACTCATGATGCACAAATTCATTTGACAGCTTATGTGATGGAGGGACACCAAGAATAGGTCGTCAATATTAAAGGGAACCTGAGACCTGATCCATGCTATTTGCACCACGTGGAAAGTGTTACTTCAAAAAGCCAGCTGAGGATTATGCAATTTGGCAAACTAGTCCAAAGCCGGTCACTGGCAGCTTCATCCTACCCAGCTCTCTTAGATTGACAGGTTTCTTCCTATGGCCGGTGTCACACTTGCGTGTGTGATGCGAGAAACTCGCGCGAGTCTCTGGCATCAATACCCGGCACTCGGACAAGAGCGTGCAGCTGCATGTATTTCTATGCAGCCGCACACTTCGGTCCGAGTGCTGGCGGCAGTGCTGGGTGTTGATGCGAGAGACTCGCACGAGTTTCTCACATCACAAGTGTCACACCGGCCTATGTGTGCGTATAGGAGGAAAGCGATCAGTCAAAAGGAACCAAAAGTATCGAGGTGGGGACCGCATCGGACTTGTCATCTGAGATGCATGGTCACCGCATGGTTTCTCAAAGTAGTTTAGTAATACATACACAACTGCAATAGAGCAGCCAATATCTAATTCATGCTGCATGTGGTTCAGTCAGCATGAATCAGATGACAAGTTCCCCTTAATACTGATTACCTATTCTTGGGTCATCAGCATTAGATCGGTGGGAGTTGAACTTTCGGCACCACCACCATACAGATAAATAGGAGACAACTTGCAGCAACATTCATTACAATGGAGGCTTTAGATAGAAGGGGGTCCCTGTGCAAGAACAGGGACCCCCTGAGCAGTCCAATAGCTCTTCATAATGAACAAGTCCACCTGCTTTGGCGGTAGAAGTGGCCCCCTTACCTCCTGGACCTCTGTGCAGCTGCACCAATGATGTGTCCACCCACTTCAGTACCACTCACAATACAATGTGCAGGGCTGTGCCACTTTCGGTGCACCAAGTCCTCTTGTTCCCATTGGACATGCAATCATCGGGTGTCTCCCCAGCAAAGCAGAGCTGCTTGGTCTTAACGGTCCAAGATCAACTGTGCATTTTTCTCTTTTATATTAATTATATTTTATCTATTTTACACAATTATATAGCACAGTGCTGACATCATGGGATTTCAACCCAGGACCCCAGCGCTGCAAGGCTACAATGCTAACCGGTGAGCCCCGGATGGCCCGGTGAGAGGGAAAATCTGGACAATAAAAAAATGATGTCCCCTTGAGATCTTTTATGATCCTTGGAGGATAAAAATAGGGGAAATATATTCCACAGCCTGGCAAGAAAAACAATAAAAGCCACAATAATTAGGTATCCACACAATATGATAAAATGAAGAATGACTTAGATGGTGTGAAACGTGAACTGCATATTTTCTAGTTTAACATGTATAGTAGCAATGTGAAAAAAAAAAGTAATTAAGAGATTAAGTACTTGTTTATACATTTTTTTTGTCTTTTCTGGGCTATCCACAAAGCATTCTCCATAGGATATTTGGTTCATTTGTCTTCTTCATCTGCGGGGAGAAGTGCTAAGTGTCTGATCATCCCATTTATCATTCTACAGGTCAGAGGTTAACAAATCTAATTGACCTTTGTGATAAATAGGATGTAAAAACCTCTAACATGACAGTGAAGACACCAATGCATCACCATTAAGGCAGGGAAGAGAGAGCACAAACACCACAAGAAGCATTATTTTTGGTGCTAATGGATAGTCAAAATGATGCATGGAAAGAAGGATGAGCCATGTAAAAAAAAGCTTTATGTTGAGAAAGTGTCCTAAGGAAAAAATAATTGAAATATCCCACATGGGACATATGGACACTCCCTTTAAGAATTGTTGCTATTTATATTGTAGGACTTTTTGGGAAACGCTCTATAATGGCAGCCTGCTATAATATATTCACAATGAGTGACCTGATGGGTTGTGAATAAATGTCATATAATTGCATCATAAGTAATTCATAAACCCACACAAGCCTAAAGATAATAATTTCTAGAACTATATCATTATTTGTGAAAAGTAGAAATGTTTTATTGTGATAATTGCCAAGTAATAAAAATAAGAAAAACTGCATAATATGCTGCAATGTAGCCACCACTAGGGGGAGCTAACTGCATACAAAGGAATCAGTATGCAGGAAGTTCTTTTGCTCCCTCTAGTGGTGACTGTAGGTAGACACAATATTTTTTTTTGTACCTTTGAGAATTTTTAGGTAGCAGAAACTCATTATAAAAACTTATTAAAAGTGAACACATCCATTATCCAGACTAATATTATCCAGTAGAGTAGATACAACACTGGAAAATGTTTTTAGTTACTGTAATCTAGCACAGATGTCAGTACATGACGCACAGCTACTGTGGAGCTTCCTCCAGTCCAAAGCCTTAATGAGTAATGACCGGATCATTGTAGCTGGTGGAAGAGATATATTAAGAGCTTCCAGATGTTTCTAAATCTGAAACAATGGATGAACAGGGTTCAAAAATGTCTGGACAGTCTGTAAAAACAGGGCACTTTTTTCCTAGGTCTGTAAAAAAAAAAAAAATATGTAATATGTCTGTGATTTTTTATTTATTTTTTTAATTTGGAAAATTTTTGCAAATTATTATGACTTTAATCATTATTTTGCATAGAGATCGCAACTGATGTCTTCATATCAGAATTATGAGCTATAGACGTGTAATGTATAAAATCCTACTACTTTATTTTCCAATGTGCCTGCAAAAAAAAATGCTGGTTGTCTGTGATTTTTTGATAAGCTGCCCAGAGAAATAAAAAAAAAAATCAAGTTGGCGATAGTGCAGATTAATTTCCAAGCATACAGAATTAATACTGTATGCTTGGAAATGAAAAACTGTGACATAGCTCAATGGAAAGGTGTCTGTATTATAAAACTGACTCTAAATAAGTGGAATTAGTATTTACAATAAATGGTTTTAGGCCACGTTCACACGTTCAGTATTTGGTCAGTATTTTACCTCAGTATTTGTAAGCCAAAACCAGGAGTGGAACAATCAGAGGAAAAGTATGATAGAAACATGTCACCACTTCTGTATTTATCACCCACTCCTGGTTTTGGCTTACAAATACTGAGGTAAAAAACTGACCAAATATTGAGTATGTGACCATGGCCTAAGAGAGATGCTGCTGACCAATTAGGCCACGTTCACACGTTGACTATTTGGTGAGTTTTTTACCTCAGTATTTGTAGGTCACCACTTCTGTATTTTTCTCCCACTCCTGGTTTTGGCTTCCAAATACTGAGGTAAAATACTGACCAAATACTGAAGGTGAGAACGTGACCTGAGACTCCTACATTACCTCTGCACAGCAGCCACAGGTGGTCCCAGAGCACCATCAAGGAATAATTAAAGGGGATGTAGCACTATGCCAGCACCTCATACCCTTCATTCTCAGGCTACATCCCCAAGGTCAGTGCTTTGTAAGAAGCACATGTCCGCTGCGTCCAAAGCGCTGCCGGCTTTTGAACGTAGGTGATTCCGCATGTGTTCATTGAACCGTGCGGAATCACCGCGTCCAATACATTGTATGGGAGACATTTATCTTGCAGAGGCTCGCGTCTCCGGAAGATAAATAGACATGCTGCGGTCTGGAAAGGCGCGCCGCATGTCCGTCTCAGCGGGTGAGCCACTGGCATCGGTGCATGCATAGTGGACCCATCCACTATGCTGTAACATCTAGCCACTGCAGGATGGACGCTGCGGATGGATGCAGCGCCCAACCCGCAGCGTTTACTGACCGTGGAAACATACCCTTAGAATCAGAGGGGGTTGGTTCGACATCACAGCTTCAGCTTTCTACACAGATAATGATGTTCTCAATAAGAGATTAGATGTAGCTAGTGAATATACAGAGTAGATAATATGAACGAGCAAAGCTGCAGTGTAAAGCATGTAGGAAGGGAAGAGCAGCAGACTGAATCTATGATGAAATCCACATCCCTCCTTACCAGCTCTGGGCTTTGTGCATACTAGGATTTATAACACTAAACAGCTAAAAGCAATAAAAAAACATTAGGTGCAGAACTAGTAGACTGTTACAATGATGTTAACCATGTAGTTTCATTCGCAGTCAGAGGGCTTCAGCGTATATTCAGTCCGAGTGCGATCCGAAAAAATATCGGATCACACTCGGACCAATATTATTTTATGGGGCCGATCCAGTCCGAGAAAAAAAAATCACAGAATGCACAATTTGCATCGATATTCCGATCACAGTCGGCCATTCAAGTCATTGAGTCCGTGGAAAACGTTGGACTGGGCTCGGATGACATCTGAGTGCAGTCCGAATTTCACAGACTGACAGAATGGAGAAGATGGAGATTTTTTTTTCTCCATCTCGTCATGTGAGAAAATCGGGTGACACTCTTATCAGAGTATGATTAGCATAATCAACCTGATTCTCTCAGATTAAAGATAATACGGTCGTATTACCGTAGCCTTACACGGTCCAATCAATGCTGACAAGGTCAGACGGGCTAGGGACACACTCCATTGGCAATGGGTATAGTAATGCCTATTTGTTAATATATTCATTTATTTCCAGGAGGGACAACGGAGGACCTACACAGCTCAAAAACAAGATGCATCTGCACTGCTATACCATGGAGAATGCATGGATATATTAAGACAGTCATATCAGGAAACCCAACAAGTCCTTTCTAAATATACTGAAAAATATATTTTTTTTAAAGTCAGAAAGCACAACTATTGTAAGCCAAGCTATAATCACCTGTCCCTTAATCATTGCTATCAGATAATCTTGCCATTGAAGTAATGACATATGCAAAAGAAAAATGACAAAGCATAAAACAATAAAAAAAAAATATTCACATCAATAAAAAACAATTTTCCGCTCAGGATCACATTTAATGTGCAATCAATCAACACGCGTCCGATCAATGAGTCGCGTGGAATGAGACGAAAAATCGACACCAGAGACGGTAGATCTAATAATTATTAGTCCGACATCTATGGGATAAAAAAATATATATATATATCATGGCACTCCTATCATCTCCTAACCACTCGTATCAATGATGATTGTTGTAGTTCCATAATATCCCTCATTGATAGGAGTAGAGAAACACAACAGGTTGCAGAAAGCACTAATGCACCATCAAGCACCTAAACCTCTGATAATAAAACAAATGCACAATGCAGTTCCATAATAAAGTTCCACGCCGACCATAAAAAATTGCACCAAAAACTGCAAGTGTGAATTCAGCCTATAGAGCGGATGTCACGCAGCATTGCTATCCACAGATTTGGGTACCACAGCTCAGTGCACACCTACCCCACTCTGATGACTTGGACTCTGCTCACTTCTTGCTCTCTCAGCAAGTTTAAGTGTTGCCCAGATCTAGAAGAAGGGGCCAATCGTCAATGCAGGGGAGTTGCTCTCATGCCAGTGTTTATTACTAAGTGTCATGGACCCCTGTAATCCCTCTATCCCACCCCCTTTCTTTTTAAATTCTTGCTTAGATTTCCTAAAGCACATCTGCCCATATGAAGACCTCCCCCTCATCCCAAATCCTTCACAGCCCTCAAAACTCCCCATAAAACACTCTTAACAAATGTCAGCAGGTATTTTACACATTGGAAGGAGAAGGCTCAGAAAGATGATATTCCCGGCATGTTGGACATCAGGTTGTGATTAGCAGACTGACCGCTATCTGGAATGACAGTATCGTTTAGCCCCTGGCCATATCATATCATAATGATCTGGCTCTGATCAAAATTATAGACATTTATAAAGTATCAGTTGTGGGATCTAACCATTATGACTGAAGCTGGGCAAGTGGTTTCTCGGGACCCTGGCCCCGCGGCCACGTCAGTATTCCATGGCTGCCACGTAAAATCCGTGGTGCATTACAGTAGCAGAGAAGTAGACATAATACACAGACCAAAAAGTGACCAGAGAAGGGGCTCACCATCGGGGCAGGTGACTGTAGTATCTTTTTATCTTCATTCACATGCTGCTGTTTTCCAGAGCAAAATCTGCACTAAAATCTAATAGATTTGGTGTGGATTTTGTTGCTGCAAATTTCCTAGTGGATTCTTCCATGATTGAAATTTTCAGCAAAACTTCAGCTACCCTCAAATGGTCACTGTCAAGTTCAACAAATTTTGCATAACTATAAATATAAAAAAAAATTTGTTAGAGAAATATATTCTTTTTTGCACTTTCTTCTTTCTTCTGAACCCATCATGCATGATGAAAAACAGTTCACATCCACACTACTCAAGTCAAGACTGGCAGCTCACCGAGTGATCAGATGTCTACTGAGGTCAATGGCATGTGGGGAGAGAGAGCAGTGGGGAGGAGATGCAGAGAGATGCACAGAGGAGCCAATTCATCAAAGTTTTTACACTCCAAAAGTGGCGTAAAAGTTTGAAAAAGTGATAAAACTTTTACACAACATGGAGTTATGTAAAAATGTTGCAACTTTTAGCCTTTTCACATCACTTTGGCTTTACTATGCCCCCTTCTAATCTGCTGACATTTTCCACACCAGAAAATGCTACTCCAGTCTCTGGCGCAGTGCACAGAGGCACACGTCACTTACCAGAGGCGCCAAATTCATTAAGTAGCAAGCCTCTTATCGAATCTTGCGCTGTGTACTTGGATCGCCCGCCAGGGCAGTGGGGTACTCGGTACCGGGCTGCTTCTTAAAGGGGAAGTGTCACAGCGGCAGTGAACCGGTCTATGGCCCTGGGCGTCCAATAGAAGAGGATATTTACAAGGGATAATAGAGTTTGTAATAAAGTGTTCTTGACACCACCTGTGGTTTCTGGTTAGAGGTGACCAGCTCTGCAGTGCAGATCCTCTGGGACTGGTGGTGATGCAGCAGAGTTGGTATAGCTCTCCACAGGCAGAGCTTAGTCTCAGGGAAGATGTAGGATGTTAGAGGAATGTTGGTGGATGTAGCAGTGTTGGATGAGTGACGCAGGAATGATTAGAGGACACAGCTGGGTGTAGTTTCTAAAGTTTTACTCACTGTTCTTGTGTACACATATGCCCGCTTGGTGCCGTGTCCTCCAGGTGAGGGGCTCAGCAAACACCCAGGTAGATCAGGATACACCTGTCCAGGACTCCCTTCAATATGCTCCTTTCTCGGTCGTCTCACTGTGGTGACTTTCCACTTTTCCTTCCAGTCCAACACCTCACAGTCAGTGTCCCAAGCCAGTAGCCGCAGACCTTGGCGGATGACGTCCTCTTGCTCCCTTATGGCTACTTTTTTGGAGAAAAGTGAATTGAGCGAAGCTGGATATGTCCAGTCGGAATGTGGCCAGAAGTTTGCAAATTGCAAACTTACGGTCACATGACCACCCGCTCCCTGCATCAGCGAATACTGACATCATGAACTGTGCACACTGTGAGGATTTACAAGTATGCAGTCACTCTATTTGACTGCAGGCTTGCGCCCCAAGAGTGGACAATCCCTTTAAATGACCAACTAGCACAGGTAGCAGTCAGTACAGTATGCAGTATACTCAGATATACAAACTTTTGCTGTCAGCATTCTGTGTGTACGTGTGATTTTTACTGACATCCCTCCTACTGAGTCCTCTTAGGAACATTTGTTTTCCTGTAAATTCTGTCCAGATGCTACTAAAATGTATATTTATATTGCTGACATGTAGGCACACAGATAAAATTTGTCACCACAATGTGCCATGTAGTAGTGTTGATTAGTGCCTCTGTCCCTCTCCAGGATCCAGCTTATCTGTATAGTAGAAAACGTTTCCCTAAGAGGACACTCTAGCGTTGCTAGCTCCACGTGGACTGTTATGTGACTGCTTCCTTCGTCAGAAAAGAGCAATCACAGAGAAAAACAAGAATGTGGCTACTGGAAAAGACAATAGTGCTACTAAATGCACAGGGAAAAATAACAAACGAGGACTAGGGCAAAAAAGATGTAAAAACAAAAAACGTTAAATTTATCAATTTTATTAAATGCATATACAAGTATAAAAAATGATAAAAGCACAAAGTGCCTCACAAATCAGGACACTAGATGGGATTACTCGCACACACACAGTTGAGATTGTAACATATCAAAAGAATAAAAAATACTGTCATAATGAGCTTTAGTAAACAGGCAAAGTTAATGCATCATACATAAGTAATCATAAATACAGTAGATAGTGATAGAACACAGAGTACAGACAGTAGTGTTGTCACAACTGTAACAAATACAATATCGCTGCTATGAGTGACGGTCAGGCTGCTTTTCCCTCAACGCGCGTTTCACCTTGCTTCTTCAGGGAGCATGTTAAAGCAGAAGAAAACAACTAATAATTCAGTTGATTATTTTTTCTCTTTGTCATCCCAGCATATTTTTGCAAATAATGACTATATAGGAAACCATATACAGTCCTGCTAATCGTTATTGGCATCACTTCATTTTTTTTCATAGACTGTACAATATCTTCAGAAATAGGTAGAAATGTACCAAAGTTATATCCTCAGGATTTTTTAATTAGTGGTCCAAACTAATACAACAATAAAACATTGTTGTATTACATGTTGCAATTTCAAAGAAGAAACAGCATGTGCAGCAAAAAAAGGCACCCCTAATTAATACTTGGTTGCACACCCTTTGAAATTGATCACAGCCTCCAAACGTTTCTTGTAGCAATCTATAAGCTACTTGCACTTCTCAGCTGATATTTTCTCCAACTCTTCCTTTGAGGCTAAGTGCACACGTTCAGGATTATTCGCGTTTTTTTGCGGCAAAAAAAGCGTAAAAAACGCATGAATTAAGCATCCTATCATTTAGAATGAATTCTGCAATTTTTGTGCACATGGTGCGTTTTTTTCCACGAAAAAAATGCATTGCGGAAAAAGAAGCAACATGTTCATTAATTTCGCGGAATTCTAGCGTTTTTCCCGCTATATTATTGACCTAGAAAGTTCAGGGAAAATCGCGGTAAAAATGCGCAAAATCCACGCAAAAAAACGCGCATTTTTACCACTAAAAAAGTCCGTTTTTGCTCAGGAAAATTCTGCACACATTCCTGAACGTGTGCACTTAGCCTGAATGTTTCATTTTCCTAATGGCAGTTTTCAGCTCTCCCCAAAGATTTTCAATGGGAATGAGGTCAGGACTCCAATGTTTGCCATTTTAAAACAGTCCATTTTTTCTTTTTCAACCATTCCTGTGTACTTTTGGATTTGTGCTTTGGGTCATCGTCTTGCTGGAGAACCCATGATCTTCGACTCAAAGCAAGTTTTCTTACATTGGATAGGACATTTCACTCTAAAATCTCTAGATAATTCTCTGATTTCATGATTCCGGTGATACGGTCAAGGTCTCCAGTACCAGAAGCAGCAAAGCAACCCAACAGCATTATGAATCCTCCACCATGTTTAACTGTTGGTAGGGTGTTCTTTTCCTTATAAGCTTCATTGCACCGTCTGTAAACAAACTGTTGCTTTGCATTGCCAAAAAGTTCTTTTTTTTGTTTCCTCTGTCCACAGAACATTTTCCCAGAAGGATTATGGTTTGTCAAGGTATTCTTTGACAAAGATCAGTTGTTCCTTTTTATGTCTTTACTTAAGCAATGGTTTCTCCTTTGGCCTTCACCCATAAAACTCTGCTTGGTTTAGTGTGCGGTGTATGGTACTTGTTGAAATCATGACCCCAGACTGTTCCAGGCTGGCCTTCAGGTCTTTGGATGTTTGATGTGGTGTTTTCTCCAGCATTCGCACCAACCTTCAAATACATCTCTTGTCAATTTTCCTCTTTCCCCCACGCCCAGGGAGGTTCTTGATGGTTCCATGCTTGGCAAACTTCTTCATAACATTGCACACTGTTGAAACTGGGATACCAAGGTCTTTGGAGATGACCTTGTACCCTTTGGAAGTATTGTGTTTTCTAATAATAGCAGTTCTGATGTCCTCAGACAGCTCCTTTGTCTTCACCATTGTGACAAAGGAACAGAGTCTACCATGTGGCTTTTTAAAATACTGAATTCATCATTGATTGGCTAATGCCTAATTCATGTTTCATGGGCACTGACAATTAATCACAGGTGATTCTCATTTGTGATTTACCACAGGCAAGTCATATTGTGTTTCCATACTAATTTCATGTCTAGGGTGCCAATACCAGTGTCACAGCAAACTTTAGGTTTTTCTATTTTTCCCTTCCATTGTTTTTTGTTTTACATTATTGTTTATCATTTGCTCTTTTGTATTTAACAAGAGTGCTTTATACTAAAAAAAAACTGTCTCACTTGATTCATTTTTTTCAGGACATATTCCACATTATGTACTTACACTTCATGGGTGCCAATAACGATGAGCAGGACTCTATGTAAAAGTTAAGGACGTGCAATGGAAGGATTAAAAACTAGAAGAAAGTGAAAATGTGTAGAGGACACAGAAGAAATTTTCAATACAAAAGAATGATTTAGAAAACAGAAGCAGAAGTACAGAAGACACACAGAGGCATGTGAGAGCTATAAAGCCGCCTGTTTATGAGCAATTCAGAATTACAGGAAT
>VIAB01000019.1:838297-848323 GCA_009801035.1 Oophaga pumilio | reverse complement strand
CACCTTTTTTTTTTTCCCCTTCCTCCGCTCCTCTCCTCTCCCGCGCCTTTCCACGAGCTTGTCCTCCCTCTCTCGCTCTCTCCAAATAACACTAGGTATCAATTTAATAATAAGTATGGAAGTAGCAACTGCATTTGTTGGTTTTAAATTGATTTACATGTCAAGACTGGCAGTTTAGCAGCTGCGCTATTATTCCTGGATTGGTCAATTTACTTGAGAAAAACCTACTACGGAGCCCTAGTGACCTGCATGACAATATCGGCCCCATTTCTATTCCTGTAATTAGGCTTGCCACTAACTCGGAATATTTTTAATTAAAATATTTTGGTCAATGTGTTGCTCCAAATTAGGCCTTTCAAAGCTGGTTTTAATTCTTGGCAAAGTGTGATTTGAATCCCAAATGATTGCTGCTGAATTTAAGGTTAACAGGTTGTACAAAAAAATATAGTAATTTATAAAAAAAATTTCAGTGTTTTTTTTTTTTTTTCTTTTCACGATAAACCGATAATGAAGACTCCGCTAAATGTTCTATGTACAAACTATTTCGACAAATATTGTGAAATTCTTTGCTAAACCAGCCAATAGTCGTAAGTAGGGTTTACACCAGCCAATCGGCATTAAACCATTGTCTAAACCTGTTTGGACAGGCAGACTCACCGCCGTCATGCTCGGCAGCACAGGCGGCTGTCATACTCCTTATTAAAAAGAATCTGTCAGCAGGTTTTTGCTATGTAATCTGACAGCAGCAAGATGTAGGCAAAATCCCAGATTCCAGCAATGTATCACTTTCTGGGCTGTGTTTTGCTGTTTTAATAAAATCAGTGTTTTATCAGCAGATTATCATACCACTGATTGGCTGCTTTCTGTGTAAACTGTGCATAGGCATAAAGCTGCTATTCAGAGGTGTGTGCGGGGTTATGCACAGCTCAGCATTTGGAGAACTGCTAGATCTGTAGGAGAGAAACTGTTTTTCTATCAGAACTGATGCACCCAGTAACTTAAGTGATTCATCGGCAGAATCGGGGTCTCTACCCCTAAGGCACTCTGCTGTCGGATTACATAGCAAAATCCCGCTGACAGATTCCATTTTAAAGGGTTTGGCCATTCGATAAATTTCCTGCTTATACAGTACAGACCAAAAGTTTGGACACACCTTCTCATTCAAAGATTTTTCTGTATTTTCATGACTATGAAAATTGTAGAATCACACTGAAGGCATCAAAACTATGAATTAACACATGTGGAATTATACATTACACTTTACAAAAAAGTGTGAAACAACTGAAAATATGTCTTATATTCTAGGTTCTTCAAAGTAGCCACCTTTTGCTTTGATTACTCCTTTGCACGCAGTAAAGGTGAACGGATGGACTCTACATGCCTGGTTCCCGCCATGAAGCATGGAGGAGGTGGTGTGATGGTGTGGGGGTGCTTTGCTGGTGACACTGTTGGAGATTATTCAAAATTGAAGTGGCGAGCGGTCCAGCTCACCCCAAACCATCTCGATTGGGTTCAGGTCTGGTGACTGTGGAGGCCAGGTCATCTGGCGTAGCACCCCATCACTCTCCTTCTTGGTCAAATAGCCCTCACACAGCCTGGAGGTGTGTTTGGGGGTCATTGTCCTGTTGAAAAATAAATGATGGTCCAACTAAACGCAAACCGGATGGAATAGCATGCCGCTGCAAGATGCTGTGGTAGCCATGCTGGTTCAGTATGCCTTCAATTTTGAATAAATCCCCAACAGTGTCACCAGCAAAGCACCCCCACACCATCACACCTCCTCCTCCATGCTTCACGGTGGGAACCAGGCATGTGGAGTCCATCCGTTCACCTTTTCTGCGTGCAGAGCAGTAATCAAAGCAAAAGGTGGCTACTTTGAAGAACCTAGAATATAAGACATATTTTCAGTTGTTTCACACTTTTTTGTAAAGTGTAATGATTCCACATGTGTTAATTCATAGTTTTGATGCCTTCAGTGTGATTCTACAATTTTCACAGTCATGAAAATACAGAAAAATCGTTGAATGAGAAGGTGTGTCCAAACTTTTGGTCTGTACTGTATATCAAATTAGATATTTGTCTAACTTGGAGAAGTCTCTGTGGAAATTTTAAAAAATATCGTCTACTCATAACGGCAAAAAATGGCTGTGACGCCAAATGGTTCAATGACAGCAAAGACAGAGAATTGATACAAAACCTAATTTATCAAATTTTTTTTTTTTGCAAAAAATTCAATAACTCATTGTCTATCTGCGTTGAATATAAATGTCTTCCGTTTCTGCTCGGCTGTAGCCAGGGTTCGGTTGGAGCCGGTCAGAGGAGCTTGGCATTTCCTTTCAGCAGCATTTATTCCCCTTGTAGATGATAATGATTGTAATAACCATTGACAATTGTGAGCCATCCTTCCGCAATTATAGCACTCACACTTTTGGCCAGGTTCTTAAGGTCTGAAAGCATTTTGAGGGTAAAATTTCCACATTTTAAAGGCCTATGCTATAGTGGGTCTCCAACACATCGCCTCTTCTCTAGAGGAGATACGCTGACACCTCCAGTAATTGGTGTCCACATCGGAACCTCAAAAAGAATGACAAGATTGTAGCCTGTGAAATGTAACCCTAGGTTTCCAGATGACTAACTCAGTCATGTACATGATAGTTTCATTCATTCATTTATGTTTTTAATGATCCAATGTTACTCAATATTCTAATTGTGAGTTGCAAATTAATGGGTATTTTTAAGAGAAAAACAACAACATATTTGAGGGATTGTCCAGGAGTTAAAAAAAACAAACCTCCAAACCAAGGAATGTAGTAAAATAAAAGCACACCTGTAAAATTCCCAGTGCTGGAGGTTTCACTGATCTTTTCAAGGGAATTTATTCATTGAAATGACTTGTGTTTGTATGTATTGGAATCCTGTGGGTAGTCCTATCCAGTGACTGACAGCTATCTACATGCACAGTCATACACGGAAGTCATTTATTGATTCGTGCTGCCTAGTGTGCTTGTATGCATACAGACACCAGGGATTTAAATAATTTTTCTCATAAAGATGTATATCAATCTGATCAGCTCCTCCTTCTTTAGAACATTCTGCCTACAGGTCAGTTACCATTTTCTATATGCCATGTTGCCTTCATTAGGCTATCTGTTTTTTTATTTGACCCCCCTCCCTGAGCAGTTCATATGTGCATCCTTCATTTTAGCTAGCCAAAACTGGTCTTCCATTACTGAGAAATTGCCATTTCAATATGAAGATGAGGCTGAAGTGCTTTGAGCATAACAAAACAATTGCCAAGTTTACAGCTTGCCCCTTGCCCTCCCTCCCTTGCTTTGCTGTTTCTTCCCCTCCTTCCCTTGCTCTGTTGCTTGTTCCCCTCCCTCCCTTGCTCTGTTGCTTCTTCCCCTCCCTCCCTTGATCTGTTGCTTCTTCCCATCCCTCCCTTGCTCTGTTGCTTCTTACCCTCCCTCCCTTGCACTGTTGTTTATTCCCCTCCCTCCCTTGCTCTGTTGCTCCTTCCCCGCCGTCCCTCCCTTGCTCTGTTGCTCCTCTCCTGCCCATAGTACTTTAGACCTTAATTTGCATATAATTTCTTGTTAACAGAGGAATGGAACGGCTAGAAAAAAGTAAGGATGGACTTGTCTTTGCCAGAGCTACCTGTACATATATACAATATGATGATTAAATCAGACTAACAGATTCCCTTTAATTGTCCTGCGTGGATGACATGCCAACTGTGTGCACCAGACACGTGTAGCTGGTGTTGGAGGTCTTGTGCCATCCATGTGGGCAGCAATGGTGACGACAATGATTGGCTGCAGTAAAATGCACCTCCTTCTTGGGAAGCCTGTGGCGGTCTATACTGCCATCCTACATAATACAGAAATGTAGGAAACGTGCGCAGCGTACATGCTCGGTTGCACATCTATGCTGTAGGGCCGTAGTGCATAAATACTGAGGCGCTTCCTGAAGAATATTGAATTCTGTAAATGAGTAAATCAGATTTCCCTGTACTGTTCTGCGAGATTTCATAGCGTTTCCTCCTGTTTAGATGTGATTAACACTCCCTTCTCTCCTGGCATTATTGATGTTTATTTCCTGGCCGTATTCTGAAAGCTGCCAATGGTTTTGTTGCCCTAGGTACGATGATATCCTTGTTAATGGCCTCCCGGATTGGCGACAGCCTGTGTTCTATTACAGGCGGGTGAGGAAGATGAGCAATGCCGAGCTAGCATTGCTCCTGTTCATTATTTTCACAGTGGGCCATTATGCTGTGGTTTGGTCCATCTACCTGGAGAAGCAGCTGGTGAGTATTCATAAGAAATGGGAATTAAAAAGAAATCATTATTTCTGGCGGTCTCTCCATTTTATTACATTAGGGGGGATCTATCACCGGAAAATGTTTTGTGATGTGCCTTTTGTACTGGGGTTTCTTGGCACACGGCTAGATTTCGATCTTTTGTGTTATTTATTATTCCTGGACTTTTTCAACTTACATTTTATTTTTTTTTGTAGAATTTTTAAACATATATATATATAAAAAAATTTAATTTAGCGAAATTGCTGAAACATGCGTTATGTGAATTTGCTCTTAGACTTTAGCCTGAAGCTTAAAGAATTGGCTATGCCACCTGGCTACGTCAGTCAGTGCTGAGTGTATGGGGACCTATGGATACTTGTGTCTGTAATGACATGAACCGTATAAATTCAGGTTAATAATGAAAATCGGGTCAGAAAAGTCTTTCCTTGGCAAAATCAGATGTTTACTTTTAATATGAAAGGCGTTTTCGGTAATGAAAATTTAAAGGGGTACGCCGGTGACTTATTAGGCCAAACAATTGATCACTTATCCACTGGTTAGGTAATGACTGTTATACGGGAATTCTTCTTTTACTTAAAGGCTTTGCCTCCCTTTCAGTCTTCTTGAAGGCACTCTGCTTCCTTCTTGGCTGGGGCGTGGTGCCTTCCTGATGATTGACAGTTTAAGTAACCGGCATGGCCGAGCCGCCTGCCCGGACTATACGCTCTCTGATACTGCTAGGAGAGCCCTGTGTGCCTCTACAACATCAAAGGAGCGCAGGGACCAGCAATTCAGCCAGCTTCAGAGCAGCGCTCACAAGCTATATTGCAAACAGCTTTACAAGTGCAGGCCCCTTGCCTAGGAAATAAGCCACCTCTGGGCTGGCCGGTAACCGTGGCAGCAAGCTGAAAACTATAGAATTAAAAATCCCTCTGTTCTTGAAAAAGGAAGGAAATTTTCATAAAAAAGTAAGTTGTCAAATCGCTTGTTTTTACAATCTTTCCCAATTTAAAAACAGGAGACAATCCCCTTTAACTGTTTTGCGGTGTGTCCAACCCCAGGGGCCCCAACGATTGACAGAATGGGGACCAGCTTCCCACAATTCGCCCACAGTCGACAGAGCATGGGTTCAGTATGCACCCTGCCAATGATCAGAGGGCCATGCTCAGCTGTTAACATCAGCGCCATAAACTATAGCAGCAAGACGCACACTTGACTAGTGCTCCAGTCTTCAAGTCTTGGTCTTAGTCTTGCAGCTTTGTGAGTTGAGAAGGTGACGGGAGACAGACATCCTCTATTCTGCTGATCGGAGGAGGAGGTGGTGTTGCTAGAGGTTGGACTCACCCTGATCTAAGAGTTATTGCTGGGGTGTAAGAGGTGACATTATCCTTCTGCAAAGTAACATGACTGTGTAAAGAGACTTATAAGCCATGCAGTGCTCCTCTGGGAAATTTAGTATGTAAACTGCCTCTTCAGAGAGGAAGAGGACAAAAACTCTAGCGCCACCTATGGGAAGCAGCAATGCTAAAAGTCAAAATTGACCCTTTAACGAGCTTTGTTTATAATTTGTTTAAAGAAATATACGTAAAATAGGAAAAATTGCAAAGTGTGCTTAAAGGCAAGAAAATTTGCAATTTACTTGTTCTAGAAGAGCAGGATTAATCATTTTATTGGTTACTGCTCGTTGCCTAGGCTACCGACCACCTCTGCAGTTTATCAGTGGTGGCTGGCGAGGAACTCAAGGCTTACAAGCTCTTTGCTATACAACTTTTAAGCGCTGGTCTAAGGCTGGCTGCATCCGCCCTGCTTCGGTGCTCCATCCTCTGCTTCCAATATTGAAGACTGCACAGTTAGGACCAGCCACATGGATGCATCATTGGCATAAATGGTGATCCTTCAGGAGTGCACCACCCCCAGGAAGTCTAGGAAGCCGGGATCTAGAGGAGCGGTGCGCTCCTGTTCAACAAAATAAGACAACCCTTTTAATGCGTTTTTCATATTTTTTCCCATTTTGTTTAATATGCCCTGTGATCTCTATCAGTCTCCGCTCAGCTTTCTGGTCTTAGTTTTTTGAGACTCTTTCAGCTTTATATCAGAGTGAATATTTTTCTGAATGACTGGATGTTAGATTAGAGGTCTGCTGTTGTACACGAGTGCCTCTGTACCCGCTGTTGGGCTTCCGATATTCCACTATTCACCTTTTAAAAGGAATCTGTCAACACCCTGGAGGTACCTAAGCTATTAATATGGGCATGCATGTTCCAGAATATACCTGCGCAGAAAAAACACTCCAATGCCCAGAAGGGCGGAATATCGTAATGGCAAGTCACAGGCGCTGGACAACCACTAGACGTCACAGGGCCTTGTGACGCTGATAGGAGGTGATAGTCACGCAAATGAAGACCGGAGGCAGGAGTTTTCTTCTAGGCATCGCACCCCGGAGCCTGGAAAAACGCATTAACATAAAGGATTAAAAGATGATTTTTGAAGAACAAGACCGCAGATATGAGGCATACAGGTATACAGGTATAGCTATTTGTAAGTATCCTTGAACTTATATGCCCATATTAATAGCTTGGGTAGGTCCAAGGGGGTGACAGATTCCCTACGTTTAACAAATGGTCACTATATTGAAGAACGTCTTGTTTTTAGGATGAGCTGCTCAGCAAAAAGAAAAGAGAAAAGAAGAAGAAAGCTGGAGGAAAATCTTTAGAAGAAGTGAAAACGAATTTCTTAGAAAAAAATGACCGGTAAGATTTGTTCTTTCTGTGCGAAGACTCTTTATCATGAAGTCAAACTTGGCAGCTCTCTGGTGAATTCTTATGGATACTAGTGATGAACGAACATGCTCGGGTAAGCTGTTATCTGAGCATGCTCAGGTGCTAAGTGTCTCCAGCGTGCCCTAATAATACGTTTGAGTCCTTACGGCTGTTTGACAGCCGCAACACATGTCGGGATCAGATTTATTGGTAATCCCTGCATATGTTGTGGCTGTCGGAACAGCTGCGGGACATGCAGCCGCTGGGACTCAAACACACGAGCATGGTCGGCTAATGCCTTATCTGAGCAATTTTGCTCATCACCCATGGATACATGCTTTATGATTGGTGTCTGTCAGGAGTCTCTGTTGCACTATGGGTACGCCATAAATGTCTGTCATTGACATACCTCTTTAAAAGAGGTTGTCTAGAATGTCAGCAGTGATGGTCGTATGTGAGGAGCCTGACAGAGGAAGATGGCTCCCTCTGTCAAAATTAGTAAAACATGATCATGGCTATCAACGGCGCCCCACTGTAGTTGTATAGGTCTGTAGAATATAGCTAGCATATATAGCTGTAGAATATAGCATGTCAGTTGTAATGCACGGTGAAACTACTTTCCGATTTAGTGCGTTTTGTTCTTGTCTACTACAAAAAAAATTAAGTGATCCAAAAGTTATATGTGCACAAAAATGGAAGCAGTAAATAGCTCAGCCTGTCCTACAAAATAACAAGCTTTCATAACCGCTCCATCTACGGAAAAATGAGAACGCCCTGGTTATCAGACTAACATGACTAAAAAAAAAAATTTTTTTGCAAAAGTAACAAACCAAGTAGCTTTGCAGTGATCGTATGCACCTGCAGAATAAAAATGTTCTACCGAACGGTGTATAGAAAAAATAAACAATATAGAATTGCTGGTTGTTTTTTTTTGCTCCATAAGTGAATAATAAAAAGTTGTATGTACTGAAAATGGCACCAATGAATAGTACAGTTTGTCCCGCAAGTAAAGCAGCCATCATACAGCTTCACTGCCGAAAGATTATGAAACTTTGGCTCTCAGAGTATGGCTGTGTTAATTGTACAAAAATAATAAAAGCATATAAATTTGGTGCTGCCATAATTGCGCTGCTCTGCGAATACAGTAAAATTTTAACTGCAAAAAATGTGAGAAACTTGCTGTTTAATTTTCATTCTTTCCTGTAAAGAGTTCATATAAGTTTGATAAGTTATATACAAAAATGATGCTGCTGACAAGTGCAACTCATCTGGAACAAACAAACCCTCATATGATTGTTGCTGAAGAAATAAAAAACTTTGATTTCCTGAAATGTGGCAATAAATAAAAATGAGAAAACAAAATGGTCGGTCATGAAAACCAAAACTGTGGGTGACTTTGAGGGGTTAACATGTCTGTCATTCCAATGGTTTTTGTACTGTTGACCTGATAATATATATGGTAATAGCAGGGAAACAACAATAAAGTCTGTGTAGGAGCTGTCTGTGTACCATAACTTGTTGGATATCTTTGTTTCAAAACTTTTTGCATATCAGAATTAAAAAGTATCTAGATGGTACCCAAACTGTGCTTGCCACCTCCATAGCGCCAAAGATGGTGGTGATGCCATGACTTACTCCAGTGGTTGTATACCCTGATGTGTTCTCATCTGCTCTGGTGCTATAAACTTTTTGCGCATGTGCAGACACGAGAGATGTTTCTACTTGTAGCTGCACGCACCCTGAGTGCTATTATCCTCATCAACGCAGATGTGGGTACGTGGATTACCGCCATGTAAGTTAATAACGTGGCCATCGTCATCTACTGTTTTCATAAGGAAACGTCCATCCAGTAGATCCAGTGCTGTGGTAAGTAGCGAGGGCGGTCGGTATTCTGCATGGGGTATAGTTTTTGCACCTCTCCATTCCTGCAAAATTCCTTTTTGCACCTGTATGTCACAAGACTAGATTTCTTTTGCACCTGTATGTAACAAGACTAGATTTTTTTTGCACCTGTATGTAACAAGACTAGATTTACATACTGGGCCACACCTCTGGAGCCCAGAGGTGCAAGAACAAGAAAAAAAAAGCCAATTCAGGACATCAGCAGGTGAAATCAAATCCATATTTACTTCTAGAGACAGGTCCTACCTAATGCTGCACACTAAAGCTGTAATAAGCGTGAGAATGATTGACCCGTAGTGGAGGTTCGTGGATTTCTGGAAACGTTGTGGATTCTAATGAGCGTTTATGATGAGAGATCTGCTGGATACATTTATACTGTGTTCCCAGCCTCACCCTGTAAAGTTGGCGATTGTAGAACCGTGTTTGGTGGATGTAGACCTCGGTGGGTAATGGCATTCGATGTCCTGAAAGATAAAACCATTTTTTCCTATTGACTTTTCAAGGGAATTAAAGCATTTTTGAATAGTCGGCCCAGCAGGGGCAGGAGCTGGATCAATGGAGAGAGGAGATCAGAGGCCGTCCTGCCTGTTCTCTATTCTGGTGACATCAGCCTGTAATGCTTCACTGAACTGCTGATGACATTAATGTTGTTTTAAGACATTGGCTTGTTTGTGCAGCTTTCCAAACTAGTTATTTCAGTATTGATTTTAAGGCCTTCCTATAATGACTTGCTGAGACTTTTGGTTAGAGCATCCTATATGTAAACGTGTGCTGGATGCCCCAGCCAGGTCTGTGAGTGGAGCAACTGGTTAGTGCTCTGTTAGGTGTTTTTTTTAAGGTTTTTTTTTTTCCTTTTGTAGATTCAGTTTGTTATTCTGTCCAGTGTTTAAGAGTCAAAGGAAATAATGGAAGTCTACACATGATAAGGATACCAGACAGGAATGACGGAATCCATAACATATTATAAATGTATAGTATAATACCACATAGTCACAGCTGTAATGATGCATGTGCTGTAAAGATTGATGGGGCTCATCTGTCATAATGCCCGTCGCCTGCCCCTTC
>VIAB01000019.1:763059-773169 GCA_009801035.1 Oophaga pumilio | reverse complement strand
TCTGGGACCCTCAGTAACAGGCACTTTCATTGGAATAACATGGCGCTGTCCCCGCACCAACCCTTCTGTCTGTCCTCCCTGTAGTCTGCAAAACAGAACGTCAACGCCAGGAAAACCCGTGTTCATTTATAGAAGTGACCGGCGGCAGAATTGCACCGAGGTCTCACAAGCGTCGTCCCCCCGCAGTCAGGACTCGCCAGTCACGTCCGGACCACAGTGTTTTTACCTTTCTCAGACTTAATACAGCCAAATATCAGTGCAACAAAGCAACAAGAAAGTTACAATGAATAAATATCTGAAGCCTTGTGTGGCTGCCGCCATCTTTCCTCCCTCTGATGTGGCACGCTCGCCAGCACTCGGCAGCGTGCCGCTTCCCCATCTAGTGGAAGGATGACGGTGAATATGGAAGAAAGTCAAGAGGTCTTCGTTTGCATTGTTTCTTTGCTACGGAAAAGGAAGACGTCACTTATTTTCAGAAAAGTCAAGTGCCAGGAGGAGTCATGGAGCTCTGTCCACCGCACGTATCAGCTCTTATCTGCCATGACTGGTCCATTCTTTTCGCCAAGCCTCTGAGGAGAAATTAAATAATCAGGATATTATACTCCACCCCGGACCCCTTACCCCAAATCACAAGTCTCCGGTCCTTAGCACCAGCATGACGGTCGCAGTATGTGCAATGGGACTTGGAAATAGCTGTGATTTTTTTCATCCAGTTATTTCCAGAGACCCCTGTACTAGTGATCGATGTGGACTGTACAGGTGGGCCCACAACAATCCTATGGATTTACTATCAGTTAACCCCTTTACATCAATACTGAGATAAGGCGATAAACGGGAAAAAAAATCCTTTAAAGAGCAACAGAGCGAGGTCCTCGGCCCAAAAGGGCTGCACTCACCAAACTAAAGATTTTTAAAAGGGTTTTCCAGAATTTTATAATGTCTGACTGTGAGCAATGTGACATGATAAAGTAATCATAACTCACCTTTAATAACCCCCATGTTACAGCACCACAGCAGCTGGTCATATGCTATAAGTCATTCATCTGACCACTGCAGCCAATCACTGGCCTCAGCGGTCACGTACCATACATGTACAGGCTTGGCACATGACCAATCTGGACCACTAGTTGTATGGTGGAACAGCGAGAGGTTTGGAAGGCGTTCTGGTCACTTTATTAAATTATCGCATCCTCCGTTGTCGGTCATAGCTTCACACCCTGGACAATCCGTCTAACATCCGTTATTTTCATTAATGCTATTTAGTTAGGCGGTAAGTTTTTGAGAATATGACTGCGGATCTAGGCTTGCCGACACATCTATAAACACTTACTGCGACTTTGTGAGCAGCGTTGTCTGTGTGCATGGCCAGGAAGGGGTTGGTGGCGGCGGAGTGCAGGGTGGCGGCCTGCGCTCCGGCCAGCAGGTTGTTGAGCGGTAACTGAGCTGCGGCGGGGATCTGCAGCTGCTGAAGATCTGGATGGTGGTGGTGTTGCTGCTGCTGCGAGTGCTGCTGCATGATCTGATATAGCAGGGCATGGTGCTGCTCCTGGGGGGGGAGAAATACAAGAAAAAATGAAGACGCAGTTTGGTCTCCACAAAGGTGTCAGCAAATATCTGTTCGCATGTGACAGATGCCTGTGATTTATATGCACAAAACTCATCCCTCTCATGGCATAACCACCACTAGGGGGCAGTCCGCTCTGCAGCACTCGTCTTATCGCAAATCACCATCAGCCATAACATGCAGGACGTGAACCCGATTATTGGAGACTTGTGGAAACCAAATAGTGAAAAATCATCAATGGTCCGTACGATGAAATGACCACAACATGGAGACCTCCCCCCCGCACCTCGCTGTAAAACTTATGGTGAGTTACGTTTGTTGAGAGGCGAGAGCCGTAGGTAGAAGCGATCTTACCGGAGTCAGCTGCTGGGAGCTCAGGAGCTGCTGGAATTGCTGGTGCTGCTGATGGAGGAAAAACTGCCGCTGCTGATCAGAAAGGAGTCCCAATCCCGAGGCACTGCAACAATGAACAGCCCTGAGTATTAATAATGGCGGTCATGCCGACAGTAAAGCGGTACAAACAGCGGCCGAGCTAAAGTGCGCTAAGCAGCCGCTCATCACGTCACTGACCTGTTTGCTAAAGTAGAAGAGATTGGGTGTGTGACGTTGGGTAATATCGCCCCGTGAGTCAGGGCAGTGGTTTGGGGTAATGTCGCCGGAGTCTGAATCACTCCGTTCAAAGCCCCGACAATGCCATTAATGGCCAGCTGGTTTGCTGGAAGAGCTCCAATTATTGCACCCACTCCCGGCATGGCAGGAAGAGCTGGCGTGACCGACTGAATGCCACTTGTTAGTGTTCCCATGGTGACACCATTGATTCTCTGCACCCCTTGGACTTGCTGTGCCGGACTCTGACCATCAGGGGGCGGAGTGGAGAGTGAGGAAGAACTGCTGGTGCTTTGCCGGCTTGATGTCAGCTCCTTAAAGAGAAAAAAAATGAAGATAATAAGCGAGATTCTCGCTGCAATGTCTCCACGAGCTAAGAACCTCCTCAATGACGGCAGAGACCCTTTACTCATGAGAAATACACATATTGATTCATTTCAGACAAAATGCATTCACAGTGGTCTTCAGAGAAGTCTTTGTCCATCCCTCAATATGGCCGCCTGAGCGGTGACAGGTCTTCATGGAGTACAGTGACCTTCCAATTGGCCAGACATGCTGAGACTACATAATGGTGGTGCCGGCGCTCGCCACGTCACATACCAGTAACACTGGGATTGCCGGCAGCACCGAATCTTGCATTCTTCCTGAATATCTCACGTACCTGATGTGGGGCTGGATGGGAACCCTCTGGCTGGAAGTTTCCAAGGTGCGGACTTTTACTGATGCCCAGTGCGTCTGTGCCGGATACTGCAAAGAAGGAAATATGGCAGGTTACCCCAGAACGGACAACGACGCTCCAAGTGTAAGAGCAGCGAAATCCTAAATGACCCCAGGGATGAGAGGATTACAAGGAATAGAGCTTACTGCATGCAGGATCCTGGGTGCCTCACGAAGGGTGGCACACCATCTCTGACACAGCAGGGTAACGCCACCCCAAGCAAAAGCCATTGCTAAAGCTCTACAGAAAGGGGCGACTCAAAACTGAACCTCCCTCCATACACCGACATTGGTGAAGAGTTGTAGTTTAGAGAGATCCATGATATAGAGGCAGACGCCACGAATCCGGCGATGTGTCACTTACTGCGTTGCTTGTTTTCATTTTGATACAATCACGTATTCTCGGCTGGAGATCTAGCAGAGCTCGGCATGCTGAGCCCTGAATAACCCCGCCCCCACCACCGATTGGCAGCTTTCTGTGTGCACTGTGATTAGGTAGAAAGTAGCCAATCATGGTTAGAGGCAGGATTATGCAAACCATTTGAATAGGAGACATGAGGCACTTAGTCATCTAGTGATAATCTCCTGATGATAAAACACTGATTTTATTGAAACAGCAAAACACAGCCCAGTAAGTGACACATCACTGGAATCAGGGTCTCAGCCGCTACATCATGCTGTTCTCAGATTAAATGGCAAAAACCTAACAGATTATCTTTAACAGCAGCTTGGAAGATACAGCTTGCAGGTTGTAGCTATGTAGCAGGTGTTAGCAACCACCTGCACTCCAGCTGCCATGAAACTACAACTCCCAGCATTCCCTAAAGGTGACCTGTTGGGAGCAGTAATTTCACAAAAGTTAGTGGGCCAAATGTTGCATACGCCTGCAAGGTCAAGTTAATAGGAGGCGAGATGTTGACAGGTTTTGTGAGGAGGGGGTTGTGTCTTATCTGAACTATATGTCCTCCACACAGGTCCAGGCTCGCCTTCATTGTTAGATGGGGACAGGAATAATACAGATGCAGGCGTTATTCTGCCTGACATGAACGTTACATGAAATAATGAAGCTTTATATGGGACAGGACGAGGTATATCAGTGCTGTACACAGGTCCTGTATGTGCTTACCATTCTGTAAGGGGTACGAGTGCACCTGAGGAGACGCGCTATGGCTGGAGGATATGGCCGGGAAGGGCACGGACAGCTGGGCATTCAGGAGCTGCAGACGCTCCTTCTTGGCAGTGAGGTTCTTGATCTGCTCCTCCAGTCGCCGGTTCTCCACTTGCAGCTGGTGCAGGGACTTTAGCATACCCAAAACTAGAAGAGACAGAAAAAGAGAAAATCAGAGTGAGATCATTATACCCAACGGCTGGAAGTAACACAATGCTGAAATGTTCCGACACCAGATCACAAACCTCCCGGTGATGCGGAAAAGAGCGGATTATTCTCATCAGTGACATATCCGTCCCTTTGAGAAGGGAATATGTCATTCAGAGGTCTAGGAAAGCTGGATGACTCCCCCTACACGGGGAGTAAGGGCAGCCACAATGGTTGTCTGCCAGATTACTCATATACATCTGAACAGGATATTACAGTGCATCTCTGATTACTTAGGATGCAGTGCAACGTTATCATTGTACTACATCCACTGCACAGCAGAAAGTGCAAACACCAGAGACCGAGCGTCCTGCGCCTGTATCCTGCAAGAGGCACTATAATACGGACCCTCGGCCCACACCAGGCCGGACCCTCGACCCACACCAGGCCGGACCCTCGGCCCACACCAGGCCAGACCCTTAGTTTGTAATGCCAAGATGTGTGCAGCCACGATCACAACAGGTAAAACCAATCCAACTTATTCAGAACCATCGTGTAGTCATGTTTCCAAATAGTACGACTTTAAAGCGCTATTCCCATCTTCGTAAAGGGGTATTTCTGGATATATATATGTAATTTTGTAAATTACTGCTTGTTTACATCTTGTTCCCTTGGAGACCGACCACTGCTGCTGCTAGACAGCAGAACATGTGCAGTGCTTACAAGCTCTTTTCTATATAGCTTGCAAGCACTACTTTGAAGCCGGCCAGGATCGCTGGTATCTCTTAATCCAGTCCATCTTCAGATCAGTGCTTGCAAGTCAGACAGCAGAAGGTGGTCGGTCTCCTGGGCAACAAGTGGTAAATAAAAAACATGCAATTTTTAATAAGCAATAAATAGCAGAAGTGCGTGTTTTTATAATCACTATCTGACAATATCCATCTATGAAGAGGGGAATAACTCTATAAAGATCTATAACTACTTTTTTTCTTTCATTTCCATTGATCCATTTCACAGCTACAAGTTATAACTTTTTTTTTCTTTTGGATGTATTATGCTGATGCCACACATCTATGGGGGTCTCTGTACACATCATTTTGGAGTTAAGCGTAAGGTCTCCCCTGACCTAACCACCTATGATCGGCTAATCACGGAGAACCTTCCCAATATATTGTGCGAGCTGCAGAAAGCCGCCAATCGCTTATATTGGAATATAAAATGAACGTCTTCCATATTGTTTGCGTAGATCTGCCTCACTGCAGCCGGATCCTGGATCGCCTCTGTGTGACGCCGCGCACTGGTTCCGATCCATGCTCGCTGATTTTCTTATGTTTTCACGCAAAGTTTCCATTTGTTGTATAATGGCGTTTTCATGAGAGCAAGTACACTTTATAGGATATATACTTGAGGCTAAATAATTTACTAATTACAAAGCGACCAGTTAAGTTGTCAAGCCAGAGGTTGAAAAGGCATGTGGATGATGAAGGTTAGACAGGAAAGGGTTAATAATAATCGCCATTTAGACCCGCGTGCGACAGTCACATGTATCCTAATAAATGACCTAATCAGATATAAGGAGGGCAGGATGCGCTATTACGGCACAGGATTCCCTTTCTTCTCCCGCTACGGAGGGGTCGCGCCTAATCAGATTGTGACCAAAGCGATCCCTGGACCAGAAATTTCCTGCTCTTTGATGACATTGAAGGGAGCAGATTTTCCCGGCAGGCCTCGTGGCGCCACATGAGTGAAATCTGCACTGGCAAACGTCATCTTCACGCCGATAAACACCGACGAGCGAAACGTAACCCGAGCTCCGGCTACAGGGGGACCGGCTGCGCTTTATCCGAACGCCATTGTTCTGCCCTACTATAGGCACAAATGTTTTCCTCCCCGTCGGCCGAGCTCCGTTTTATTTCCCCTTTTTTTTTTTTCTTCCAGAAAGTAAACGTGGTTTTCACAAATGAGACTTTGCAGCCGCTGATGTGATACCTTTGGGAGAATTGTATTCTGGAGCTTTCACTCCCCATAGAAGAAACACAATACTGATGGGATTACCGACAGGACCCTGGAAATAGCAGCCTGCTTACTGATTCCTCTGCGTCCTCCCAGGAAGAGAAAAAAAAGCCCCCAAATTGTAAAACAAAAAAAAAAAAAAATGAGGAGGATGTCAATGGCTTAAATGGTTCTGCTGCTCCACAGCTTGTCCGGAGAGAAGCGCGGACGGCGCACAATAAAGTTTTCTTTGTTTGCTTGACCTCTATTCCAGAAGATAAATCTGGATCAGGAATCGTCACATCTGGTCATTTCCCAAGGATTTCACTTGACCCCCTCCCTCTTTTTAAGCCAATACAAAGGGGCTCTTAGTGCGCCCAAATGAGATGCAAAACAACGTGGGTAAACCTGTCCGCTAGCTATCATGTTTAAAGGATTATCCCGGCATGAATTTCCTTGTCATTAGCATTTTTTTCCAGGATATCATTAATAGCAGATATAAGTATGAGGACGTCCACATTAGCGGCTAAGAAAAGTTTTAACCTCTAATACTACAATCTCAAAATATAGAAGGTAACAATCACCTTTTTGCTATTTTTGCCAAGTTTGTGAATCAGAATTGAGTCCAGATCCTAGACAGAACGGAGACGATTATTATTATGCTTCTATTTATACAGCGCCATCTTAGTCCGCAGCGCTTTACATAGGCCATAAAAGTGGAGTCTGACGCTACCAATTGGGGGAGACATCATAGAGGGGCCCCGGCTCAGGAGCCCATTCATCAGCAGAAGTATATGCCAAAAAAGCGGATCCCGGGGGAAACTTCCACTTAGGGGGGTGCCTTCACAAGAAAACCCCAGTAACTGCGCTCTTCATCAGTAGGTTAATGGCCAGAAAAGGAAATTAAAGGGAATGTCACATGAAAGACATGCATCCCCTACAGAGTAGAGGAAAAAACGCTGATCGCTGGAGCTGGTGATGAGCGAGCAGTAAACTGCACTGCACGGCGAGAGTGACAGAGCACGACAGAGGCAGAGCGAGACAGAGACAGAGCGCGACAGAGACAGAGCGCGACAGAGACAGAGCGCGAGAGAGACAGAGCGCGAGAGAGACAGAGCGCGAGAGAGACAGAGCGCGAGAGAGGGAGAGACAGAGGCTCAGATTCAAATGATTACAGAGAGCTGAGCACTCGAGCACCATACGATGCTCGGCACAGCTCAGTAGTTGATCGAGTACCGAGCAATGACTAGCACACTCACCCATCACTACTGGGAACCCCATGATCCCCGGTAGAGGGGTTCAGTGGCCTCGGTTCCTCCTCTTTGCTTAGCCGCGATGGAGCAGTTGTTTCCGTCAGCCATACAGACACTGAATTGAATGGCACGGTGCATGTATGACCACGGCTTCAGTGGTAGTGAGTACGAGTATAGGGGTCTCAGTGGTGAGACTGCAGCAATCAAACAATATACCCCTATCCTATGCATTGTGAAAGAATGGAAAGTATTATAGTATAAAATGCTGCCAATGCCTGAAAAGAATTGTAACTGTCACCGTATTTGTTGTGATACACTAATACCCGTACGTCATCAGAGTACTGAATAGAAGCACGGATCTTCTGCACTTACAAATTTCCCAACCCATAAACCAGAATATATTTTATATTTGCGTTAGAGACCAGCAATTCTATTCGTGCTGCCCTGGTTCACCGTCCTGTCCTCACTTCTGCACCCGGCATCCTGGGCACCTCTGGCGCTTACTATGTGCAGAGACGTCATTGTGTCCAGGGGTGATGCACGTCTTGGCTTTGCGAGGTCTAGTGAGCGCCAGTGGAGCCCAAGTTGCCAGGAGAAAGCTTCCCGGGCCAGGAAGGGCAGGCCGGCTGCCACGGAGGACAGGACTGAATGCCAAACAAGAATAACTCATCTCTAATTTCCATCGATTGTTGCTGGCCGATCGGTCATATCAGACATGTCTATAACAATACTAAAGGCGTCTGCGTGGCAAAATATCAATAAGAAAGCGGCAGAAGCGGTAAGCAGGGCACTACTTACTGTCACTAGTCGCCCCTTGTTCCTGCAGGAATTGCTGTCCGTCACTCCACTGTCTCTCCAGAAGCTGCTCTATACTGGTCACCGGCAGGGGGGCGCTGTCTGGGTTGCCATTCCCAGACTGCTCGTAGCGGAGGGAGAGACTGTTCAGTGGGGACCTGCCACAGAGAAACATTCAGGTCAGAAATTATACAAAAAAAGATTTAAAAAAATGACATACAATTATCCTATACAGACTATGGCCGTGATCAGGGGGTCACCTGGGAACGGCAGTCACATTATCCCCTCCGTTATATCTCTGATTTCATTCTTAAATTAGGTAAATGCCAATTATTGAATGCAAATATACAATGTCCTCCTTTATTAGGAATAAACAATAAATCGCAGTTAAAACTGTAGCATCACATAAAACACATGATAAAATTATGCAAAAGCACAATTAACCAACTTAAAGGGGACGTCTAGGTGAGAAAAATGGTTTGATTTTTTTGTTTGACAACTGATTGAGGGGGACCGACTTGCTTTCCTGCAGAAGACTAAACAGTAGGTAATGCTACTACTACAATAAAATAATATCCCTGCACTACCACACTCTGACGGAGAAAAGCCCACCGGAACAACAACAAAAAAAAAGCATGAAAATACTTGCACAAAAGTAGAAAGCAATAGGTGCCTGCTGGGAAACAGATATTTTTTAAGTCTACCTTTTGATTTGGATATCAAGCATCCACTACTCCTATCTGTTATTTTTGATGTTTGTGCTCCTTTAATAGGGTTACATTTCCGCCCCTACCAGGCTCCTCACAGCGATGTAGCTGCTAATTGCACCAAGGAATGCAGGACAAAGTTCTCCAACATGTAGGACTGGTAATTGCTCTAATATTGACATAGTTATTTAGGCAAAATATGGATTTTCCATTGCAAACACACAAGCGCAGAGAACAGGTGACTCTCACGCGGCTCCTCGTAACGGGTCGTGGTAGCGAGATACAATTTCCCTAAAAAATGTACACAGGATTAAAAAGCTGTGATCAGTCTTTCAGCTGTCAGCCGGGCTCCGTCACAGGAGAGAATCCCGTATCGGAAAACAAATGCAAAGTATTCTCGCTGGGACCGCTAGTCAATCTGACTTATGATGGCAGGTCTGCTACCAGGAATCTGGGGCCCTCAAATGAATTGCTAGGACCATGATGGACGAGCACTTCCAAAACGAGAGAATTGAGAACCACAGGGAACATACTCAAGTTGCTGAATGGAGTTCACTTATTTCCAAAGCTTGGAAATATATATCTGCCCCAATCTCCCTATTTATTTGATTAATTACTCATGAGACGGGGGAAGAAACGCATGCCGGACGTACAAAGCCTCTTCTACAAGATATCTGAAAATAGTCAATTAACTACAATATAAATAATAATTAAATATATCTATTTACACCTTTATACTTGACTCATTAGAACAATTTCAAAAAGGACTCCCCTCAAGAGCCCCTTATCTTTGGGGGTAGTTTGTGCTCCTTCCATTATTCTGCCATTAGTAAGTTTCCCCATAGTAAGACCCCTCTAATCTACCAATCATCTGTGCAGTTTCGAACACTGCTTTCATCTGACTTTCCAGGGAAGAGCATTCTAGAGAATTGGTGCAGCACGAGAAGAGTTTTGGAGATTGGTTGCAATAGTTCTCCTCATGGGTCAGAGACCCTTTTTCAAATGAGAACAAAATACCAACATGTGTAGAGAAAAATCTGGAAAAACAGATGTTAGTGGATGTGATGTAATCACTCAAAGCAGTGCACTAACACAGAAGTTCCTACCGCAAAGCCCATATTTTTTTCTAACCATTATACAGTGCCTACAAGTAGTATTCAA
>VIAB01000019.1:743358-755739 GCA_009801035.1 Oophaga pumilio | reverse complement strand
TTTTTGTCTTTACTTTTTTTTATGCCATTTGGGTTCGTGGTTTAAGATTTAGAAGCGAGAGCTTGGAAAATTCCTGATATTTTTATTTCTAAAGTTTAGTTTTTTTTTTTTTACAATCTGGTACCAACTCCTCTTCCGGTTGACGGCCTTCGTCCCCATAGATGTCCTGTCTGCTATCAGTTCTGGCCTTTCCCCCATGTTCCCCGTCTGCAGCGGAGGAGGAGTGTGTTTCCCATTTGCTGTACGCCTCCCCTCTGCCACTTTTAATTTCTCCAGTGAAAGTAATGAATCACAGCTGTGAGGAGCTAATCTGTATGCTTATCACAGCAAATCCCAATGTGTTGTGCCGTTTAACACTTTCTACGCTGTGGCACACCACAAACTCCCGGAAAAGGGGAGGTGACAGTCGCTGGTGTGCAGACGTGTCACTTAAAATTCTGCTTGTTGCACATAAAACGGTCAGATTGTCTCCAGTCCTGGAAATGGATCTCCTTGGGAAAGAAACAAGATGAACCTATATAATAACAATAAGCGGTCAAAACAATAACAGTGAAAGTAAGAGAGAAGGGAAAACTTGCCTGTGGCCAGTAACAAAAGCACCACCCCAAGCTGGCCCCTCTCAAGGTTATCCTCCCCTCATTCTGAGGAGGATGACCTGTGACCCTCGGCTGGCAAAGACATGGCTGATCCAATCTTGGTGCGCTGGTAAAAACCATCCCCCCTCCAGCAAACAGTGGTGACTAGCAGGACATGTCCACAAAGCCCTGAATGCAAAAAGTTCTCCATCAGCAGAGGAACAAAGGATCTGCCGGAGACCGAAGCTGGCTCCCAATACCAGGCAGCGTGCAGATGTGCACGGACAATGCTCAGTTCAGCAACTTTCAGCTCAGTTTTATCAACTTTACGTTGTTTCTATTATTAGAATTAATTTTTTTTGCAGGGATCATAATGTCTACAGCTTTTGGCAAGGTAGTTGGAGTAATTTTGCGTCCTTGTGCGTTGTTTTATGTGCTGTATTAAAAATATGGAACGAGGCAGAAAAGAGACGACTTGTAGCAAATTACACAAAAGTCAAACGAGGTAAAAGTAATAGAATACATGTGTGCCGCAGAAAACGCCGGGAACACAACTGCACAGAGAAAGTGAGGGAACTATTAGGGCCTGTGCACACGTTGCGGATTTGCCTGCGGATTTTTCTGCACAGAATCCGCACCTCTTGGCAGAAAATGCAGGTGCGGTTTTGACGCGGTTTTTGTGTGGATTTACACCTATAATGGAATAGGTGTAAAACCGCAGCGGAATCCGCACAAAGAATTGACATGCTGCGGTTTTAAAACCGCACCAAATCCGCACAGAAAATTCTGCATCATGTGCACAGCTTTTTTTTTTCCATAGATTTACATTACACAGTGCCCTGCCTGCGGAACTGCAGCAGAACCGCAGGGCAAAAACTGCTGGGGATCTGCAGGCAAATCCGCAATGTGTGCACAGGCCCTTAGTCTACGTGCACACGGATGATTTTGGAGCAGCCTGAAAAATCATTTAAAAATGCTTCAAAGCTTTTTCTATTCATTTTAATGTTATTTCACTCTGCTGCGCTTAAAGGGGGGTTCTTTGAAAGTTACCTCCTAGCCAAAGTATAGGGGATAACTTTCCTATCCACTTAGATCCCACCAATCCTCGCGGAGGTCGATCATGTATAACTACCGCCGCTCCGTTCATTCTAATGGGAGCGATGGAGATTGGTGCTCCTACTAGAATGAATGGAGAGGCAGTGAACATGATCCACCTCCACTCCAGTCCCCTATCCTTTGGATTGGAGATAACTTTCAAACTTAAGAACAACTCTTTAAAGAGGTGGTCCGAAACGAATATTGATTTTCATCCTAATTTTCATCTATTTATTATAATAACTTAATACTTTTTCTAATATGCTTTAATTAAAAAGTCCCTACCCTTCCTTGTTTTTTTGTTTTTTTAACTATTTCCGTTTTGATGATGCTTTGTTTGAGAATGCAGTCTTCACTTTCGAACGCAAGACTGGTCTCGGCTCTTACTGACAGTGCGCTCTTTTTCCCGCTCGTCACTACTAATTAGAGCTGGTGAGGAAGTGCACTGTCACTGTGAACTTAAAAGAACAGTAAGAAGGGAGCTAACTGAGCATATATTTAAATTGACAACTCATGCTCATTACAGCAGGGACTAGCCCAGCCCCTGAAATGGATGACACTGATGACAGTTAGGTTCAGCGTGGGGACAGAGGCTGTGTACGAGTGACTGCAGCCTCTGTCCCCTGATGACGGTTCCACTGAGTATCCCAGTGTGCACTGGAGTTTCTGAAAACGAAGCATTATCGAAAGAGAAATAGGTAAAAAATAAATATATAATAAAACAGAGAACAGAGGGAATGGTTTTAATTAAACCATATTAAAAAAACACGACTGAAACCGACATTTAGCATGAAAATCAGTATATAATATAATAAGACCAGCGATTTTTTTCTCCTCTTTGTTTTTTAAAAAACACTTGGTGAGGGGAAAAAAAGTTATGTCATTTCTTTGATGTGTCTGTTTTTCATCCGATTTCTGGCATAAAAAATTTTGAAAAGTCGCAAAACTTTTGCGCAACTCAAAATTGCTAAAAAATTCTACGACTTTTTATATTTTTACGCCAGCCCTGGCTAGATCAAGCAAAGTGAGGAGAGCATCGGAGGGATGGGGTTTACATCTAAACTTCAGAAAACACCTGTAAGACCCCAAAATACATTTGAAAAAATAGTTCAAACACAGATTTTGATGGGTTCGGCGGACAATCTGAAGTTTAGGGGGCCTCCAGTTTCATGCAAGACAAGTGATGTCTCTTTACTTTTCAGGGTGATGAGCCGCGGCCAGAAGAGTCTGGTCCAGCTGAACCCTCGTGTATCAGAGGTCAGGAGAGAGCGCTGCGTGCCGATCAAGTGGTCAGACCACAACTCTCTGGTGTATGGCCGGTTATACAAGGAGACTGGGACTGATGGGAGGCACTGAGCTGGGATTGCTTAGTTCTGTGGAGCACTTAGATCTACACTAGGGTCATTACCTGTCTGGCCTTCAGTCGTCCCTACAGACGGGGTGGGATTCTGTCTTCTTCCACTGAGCTGAGATGACGATACGGTCACTAGAGATCCAGGAAGAGAATTTACCTGCACGGAGAAAATAGGAAATGTGTTACCATAAAGCATAAAATAGAAGATGACAGGTTTAGGGGTTTTTTTTATAACATTTCCCAATATTAAAATCTGCTGTAAATATTAACGATTCCTGATCATAGCAAGTAATGATGATTGACAATCATAGTATATAACCACAAAATCACATGATGGCATTGATGAGGCATCACCCACCTTCCCTACATCTCTAATGTGCAAATCTGCCTTGATTTTTTCTGATGCTTCCTTTGCTCCCATATAACTGCACAACTAGTTAATTAGGCAGTAGTGATGAGCGAGCATGCTTGTTGCTCGGGTGATCTCCGAGTATCTTGGGCGTGCTCATAAATTATGTCTGAGTCCCCGTAGCTGCATGATTTGTGGCTGCTAGACAGCCTGAATACATGTGGGGATTGCCTGTTTATTAGGGAATTCCCACATGTATTCAGGCTGTCTAGCAGCCACAAATCATGCAGCTACGGGGACTCAGACATAATTTATGAGCACGCCCAAGATACTCGGAGAACACCCGAGCAACAAGCATGCTCGCTCATCACTATTAGGAAGGATTGTCTTTAAGACTTCTAGGAAATCAGGGTTAAGATCCCCATACATATTAGACTTATGTCAGCTGAACCTGTCGACATTGATGGGTCCAGCCAACAGTCTGATGTGTACGGAGGTGGCGGCAGACTGATGGTTGGGAGAGATTTCAATCAGACACGTCCGATTTCGGACAGCCAATTGCATTGCTCTCCCTGAGATGAGCCACCGGCCGACGAGTATGGGGGAGTCGTCTGGCAATCCCAAATCCCTACAATCCTTGTACGTGGACATTGTGGCCCACAGGTGCCTGCACTGGAATCCATCACACATTTGATCAATGCAGGTTTACCGACGCGGTGACGACATGATGTGACAGATTGCCGATAGATGACAAACGTGAGCCACTCCTCTGAATACATGACGATGGCTCGTGCTCCTGCATCTTCAAGCTGGCACATAAAGGACAAGGCTGAAGCTGCTCTCCGCAATCATGATCAAATTAAAGAAAAAAAAAAAAAAAAGGACACCAACGCTGTAAATGTATCCACCACAGCATTATGTCTTGTCCCAGAAGCTCAATCTTAATTACTTACTTGACACAAGTTTACTCTATGCACCATAGCCAATTAATTTAGGGTTTGCAGCAGACATAAATCTGCAGCATGCCAATTCTTCCAGCATTTTTGCTGTAGATTTCACCCATACTGATGAACGGGGAAAACGAATGCAAAAAATGCGTCAAATACTAACCTAATTTATGCCACTTTTTTCCTGCCAACACATCAGTATTTGCAGCAGATTTCTCTGCTGCAAATACTGAACGTGTGCACAGACCCCTACAGGGATATCCCAGATATAAGGGCACACTTAACTTGTCAACATTTTATTTGACAAGTTTCCAAGATCTCTGCTGCCTGTCAGTGAAGAGAAACATTCTTATTTTACATATAGTAACTCAGTCTTGGCTGACTTATTACAACACAAATACAGAATAGACCATCAACCCCTACAGGAACCAACAATATTTCCATTTTGCAGACAGAAAGCGGAGATTTTGAAAACAGTGAAGATCACCATAGTTTGGCTTAGGATGGGGGACACATGATGCAAGACAGGTAAATATAAACTGTACATGGCACTGTCAGGACATGCATCCTTCTCTATGTAGCACAGTGTTTGGAATTGGTCCGTAATTACGACATTTTCCATTAGCTAGATACTAGATTTTAGGAAACTAACAGATTTTTGAAAACTGCAAGGAATAATAAAACTCAAGAAAAGTTAGCAAAAAAAGGGAAAACGTTAGAGCAGAGTATCCTGAACGGTACTATCGCTTCGTGCATCCGTTCTCTATGGGGCACAATGCAAGGAATCTGGGAACTTGTATCCGCTTCTAGGAATTTAGCAGGACGACAAACACTTTATATCGAGTTAATTGGCGATATGATGCAGAACCCTGCCTGCAATACCGGGGCACTGGAGCAATTACACAGTGTGAGGGCTTCCATTCACCCCTAAAGTCAATAATGGGACCTTGGAGCGCGGCGACCATGTGGTTCTCCCGTTAATTATTTCATCTTATTAAACCCAGACGTCAGAGCAGGTAGACAACACAAATAATTAGCCTCGCGCATCTCAAACCGGCTGTGGAGGTGAAGAGGGTCCTGCCTTCAGTTACACCGGTCAATCCCGCATGACGGCATATAACAGAGCGCCGTCATTCCCCAGAAATCTGCATACCGTGTCATTACTTCCTTGCTCGGGAGCTTGGCTTTCTGGAGGGGAGGAGGAAAGCGTAAGGAGGAGGAGGATGTGTTCGACACAATAGACAGTTCCACAAATAGGCGCTCTGCCCTGACCTCAAATAAGGAGCTGAATTTTTTGGCACGGTCCCAGCCCTACTTACTGAACGGCTCTTCAAAACTTTGTATTCATTCATGTCACTAACCACCGCTCGGAGAGAGGGGGGGAAGTCTATACTGGGACCGGTGCCAAACACGTGAAAATGAGCCCTCCAACATAGGCAGCCAAAGTCTTGCATAATCCGCTGCAATAAAAAAACGCTCTCCCTTGGCTGCACACACCATTCCCTTTCTAAGAACATTCCTGTGTCTGTCACACCACGGGCCGGGCTTCCAGAAGAGAAACCACTTGTGCACTACTGTAACTAAGTCATTCTTAAAAAAAAAAAAGAAAAAAAAGTTCAATCCAGGGCAGCAATGCAGCGAAGTGTCAAGTCGCAAATGGAGAAATACACAAGCACACCGGCAGAATAAAAAACTGTAAATAATAAAAAAATAAATCAATTTAATAAAAAATGAAAATAGAAACTTGGCAGGACACTAACCAGATTTAAGGTTGGCTTACATGGCAGAGTGCTGCTCATGACGGAGCTTCGATAAGTGCTGCAATAAGAAGATTGGGCAATGTTTAAAGGGAATCTGTCAGCAGGTTTTTACTCTTTAATCTGAGAGCAGCATAATGTAAGGGCAGAGAGCTGGATTCCAGAGAGGTATCACTTGCTCAGCATCTTTCTTTAATTTTAATATAATTGGTGTTTTATCAGATGGAGATGATCACTGCAGGACTAGGTAGTCAGGCTAATCTGTGTAACCACGCCCTCACCACTGATTGGCAGCTTGCTGACCGTGTAAGCAGGAAGCGGCCAGTCAGGGGTGTGGGGGGTGGGGTATACAGAGTTTCACATTCTGACCACTGCTAGATCTACAGCAGAGAAAACAGGGATTCTATCAAATCTGCACCAATCAGTCCAGTAAGTGATATATCACTAGAATCAGGATCTCTGACCCTACATCATGATGATCTCAGATTCCATAGAAAAAACCTGCTGACATACCCTTTAAGGCCCTTTTACACACAGCTGATGCAAAGTGCCCAAAACAACCGTTACTACAAACATAAGGCCCCCATGTACACTGTTCGTCTAACAATTTAATTTGTATGATGCTGTCAGGAGAGATAAGGGTCTGGCCCCAATTTTAGTGAGATAAGCCGCCATAAGAGGAGTCTGGCAGCGGCTCTCAGAGAACACAGGAGCATTCAGTGGAGCCAAGCGTTCCTGAGTATGGAGGGGTCGGCCAACAGCCATCTATTGTTTATGGGGGGCTTTACTCTTTATACATCATTCCTAGATTCCAGGTGAATACTGGGACATATGCTGCCATTAATGATGATTTTGGGCTCGCACAGGTAATCCGATGAGCCAATGGCCTCATTTCGATCGTTGGGCCGACTGATCGCTGCTCTCTATACACAGGCCACTGGCAGGGAACAAACCTTTTTGCGAACGCTCATTTTGCCAATCATCGATCTTTACACAAACCGATTTCTATCTGCAGTTGAGCAGCACATGTACAAATTTAGCGGCATATGATTTATTTCAAGTTGGGCCAGCATTGCATACATCAGTCCCTGTGCCCACTGGGCTCACAATCTAATCTGCCATCCCAGACACTCACACTAGGGATTATTTACCCAAAAGACAATTAATAGGAAGGTATTGGAAGCATAAAAACACATCACATGAGAAGGGGAGGAATCCCTGCACAGCGCCAAAGGGGTATTCACTAAAATAAAGTGTCAGGAGCGGAGGCAGACCCCTATTAACAGGGTGAATACTGTGACAAGCTTACGATTTTAGCCAGAGATGTTGGTATACACACTAGCGGATCCGAGCCACGACAGCGTCCTGTACACCGTGCCGTGAACCCCCACTGGAAAACGCACTCATCTGTTTTGCCATCTTCCGCTAATGTCTCTCTGACTGGCTATACACTAATTCCCGGTGACTTTCCTGACACTTGCCAGTGAAGGGAATGGTAACAAGCCCCTGCTGTTCGGCACAGCCATCACTTTTGTCCGAGTCACTACTTCTGACTGCAGAACACTGCTCATCTCTGCCGGCCTCGGAATTTAGCCATTTAACCCCATCATTCCTGGAAGGGACAAGCATCATGTTGCCTGATCAGGTCTATCAAAAACGTCTGCCACTATAAACAGAACAAAAACAAACTGAAAATCTGTCACATCAAAACCTGGTCTAGATGGAAGAGCAGTCATCTCCAAGAGGCTTCACTGTCTTCAAAACTTCTTAATAGGATCAGGAACCTTTATTTCCAAAACTTTGGCCAGTGAAGACTTGCCTTGAAGCTGGCACTAAGCTGATTTTTAGCACTGTAACCTTGCTGCCAAGTGATCCATGCCCGCCTATGGAATCACATGAGGTCATCAAGTTTCCAAACTGCCCAGTTACAGACATCTTATTTCTGAAATGGTGGTCTTGTGGACAACGCAAAAAATTGGGGGTGGCAGCAACTGCAAAGCAAGTAGGACTAACAGTACTCGCTAATATTTTTTCTCAAAGTATATATCTTATACCATCTACATTAATAATAGATATCACCGTGGAACAAACATATTACCCATGTGTAATCATGATTCTCTGAACCGCTGGCAACCACCAGCTATAATGTGCAATTCGAGACTACAAAATCTGCAATCCACACAAAAAGGAGGATGGGAGCAAACGCCAGTCTCTCGGAGAAGGAAAACGTAATAAATATTTAAGTTGCGCATTATTAACACCTTTGCATTGCAGAGCTAATGGCAGCGCAGGGATTAAATGTGAAGTAGGAGATTCATGTTTCGCTCACAGTAAAAACAGGCCATAGCAAACATTTATTAAAAAAGTGCAATCATCCTGTCGATACACATTAAGGGCAGAGGATTCCAACAAGCTGGAAAATTCCACAGCTGAAATCGCCTTTCACTGGCTCTCAAATAGAGGATGCCCCTTTTGTGGAGAATGTTCTGCAGAATATACAGAAATTCCTGGACCCTGCGATGTCACCCAACCGTTAAAATGAACTGGGCAAGGATCCAAAAATGATCAGTTGGCTCTAATTCCTGGCAAAATAAAAAGATGCCAGGACAGATGCAATAAATAAAATATTTGCAACAATATGGTCTCCTTACACAGCCATTCTAGAGTACCTGATGCATACATCAGGCACAGTTGCACATTAGAAGTATGGACGAGATAGGTGGGAACTGTAAGGGCTTGTTCATATAGGGCAGGTTTGCAGCAGATTTTCAGTTTACAGCGCAAGTTGAAGCAAAAATTTACCGCTGATTTCCATCTTTACAATGCAGAGCGTGAAGACGGCGACATCCCTGCAGTATATGCAAAACTGATATCTGCACAGTGTAAAGAGGATATTGTCACAGCGAATATGCATCTCATGTGAACAGACCCTAAGGATAGCCAATTTGCATGTGACTGGCTGCTAAGGGTGCTATTGAATGGTACATGTAAGGTAATGTAAATGGAGCATTGTGATGCTGGAACAATAAGATTTATGCATTTCTACGCCAGAACGCACATCTTTATCTGACCGCGGATATGATGGCCAGACTAACAGCATCACATGGACTAGTCCTGGACTCGCATCTATAACACAGATGCAGAAACGCACCCGTTTATACCTATCTAAAACTGACCTTAAGACCAATTGTATGCCATGTGCTAGTACACACTTCAAGTCCGAGTGGGTAAAATCGCAGCATGTGCAAGTCTGGTCCAGTTTACGAACAAGGCTAGTAAATAGACAGTCCGTACAGTCACCCGTTATGCGTCGAGCGTGGTCTGTGCACACGGAGCCGGTTACATCTGCAGTTTGTGGACGGGAGTGGTCGGCAAAGTTCAAGGCTTGTCTGAACTCCTAGGGCAGAACACCTAGTTCTGACTTCCCGACAGCCAGGCAGCGCTCCACGAATCCTCCTTCTGGAGCCATCGTATGACCATGTGCATGAAGCTTTATTCTTATGGATCTGAAATGTGCTTTACTAGAGAAATGTCGGCCCGCTCATGTGGAATGTAATCAAGTGTCAGCGCACTCCGGTCTTGTCGAACATTTCACTGTATCCGTATTATTAAAGGATCAGTAAAACTAAGAAACGACGGGGAATCACTTGAAGCCACTTAAAAGAATTAGGACTTCAAGTAACACAACTTAAACCAGTCTACCTAATAACAAACACAAATTATCTCAAGATCTATTGAGGACGGACGGCATTTACATTTATTACCAACCAGTGTAAATATACGAGCCAGGATAGCGCACAAATCAACTGAGAAGTCATTATAACATACCTGTCGCTTTAGGCGACACTCGGAATAATCCATCCTGTGTGCACAATAACACTGTCTGGCCAATATATGACTTGGATCCTGCACTTTTCACCAGTTTTCCCCTATGCAGGCGCCATTTAGAACCTTCAGTTCTCTATGAGCTGGTGGGTGGAAACTGCTATGATGTGTTTTACACACAGCACAAAACAGACACACACGAGGGATTCCTGCTCTCCTGTCTGAACACGTAACATGTCCAAAAGAGTGGAGCATGGAGGACATTAAGCAGCAGTGTAGATACGAATCTTAGCGCCTGGGTGAAGTAAAACACTTACTAGAAAGCAGAAGCATGGACCTGTGAGTCTCTGCCTCTCTCTCCATGAGCTAATGCCTCTTTGCGCCCACTCCACAGACTTCACTAGGCAACTTTAATCTGATCACTTGATGGGCTGGCAGTCCATCTTTATTTGCGCAATACTGATGTTAGCATAATTTCTCCGAGTGAATGCAGAGTTTAGAGGCATGGGGAGGAAACTTGGCATAAAACTGAAGGGGGGGAAAAGCATATTTCTAAGAAAGTTTGTTATATATAATAAGGAGGTCGTATAAGATTAGAACACACAGCTGCTTTCAGCCAGAAACAGCGCCACTCTCGCCTAATGGCTGAAAGTACAGGGAGGTTCACTCTAAAGAGGCCTAAACATTCTGTAACAAGAAATCTGAACTAAATGTTCCATGTGCTCCTCAGTATGTAGTTTTGAACAAGCCAGGATGCACCCACGTTGCAGCGATGAGATAGGCGGCAGACAGATGCAAAATTGCTGCTGGAACATGGAACGCCGTGTTAAAAGTGTCAGGAAAAGGAGACCACTTCCAGCATTGCATGTAATGCAATCGATTACACACACGTCCAGGTATGTAGTGTATTTTTGGGAATTACTTCATCCTAACGGGAGTTGCAAAAGAATATTCATGGCCTCTTTCGAATGAATCTCTCTGTAGTATTGTACCTTTGGAGTATGGACATCAATAGACCCGAGGCAAAAGGAATTTTATACATGCCAGTCAATAAGAAATTTCCAAGATGGAAGCCAAAAAGTTAGAAGGCAGAAGCACACTGGTCACTTGATCCCTGGGATAACTTCAACCTTGCCTATAAAGATGATCTATAAAGAGGACTCTGAACCCCAGGAATCACAAGGAAGGTGGTTGTTCAGATGTTCTGCCTTCCGTTTGGGTCTAACGATGACAAGTAAATAATAGCATAAATACATCTTGTTGCTCTTGGGTTTTATTCTCATTTTTGCTCCACTCTTCGGTTATTTTGGGTGTGAGAATATCTAAAACAGAGTCCTGGAGGGAGCGGTAGAGCCGAATCTAACCTTGGACAACATCTGTACGGAGTTTCTTTTCAAAAAGGTCGTAAGAAATTGGACCTAGTACTTGGGTGTCAGAATTAAGGACAGAGACTGTGAGCTTTATGGGAACAGGGACTGATATAAAATGAAGAAAAGGGAACTCCACAAAGGTGTAAAGATCTCCAATAGGAAAAGCCAGCCATCATCTGGGATAGGAGTCTCGATAAGGTGTCCGATTTAGGAGATAGTTCACCTGGAAACTTGGCCAAACTCTTATAGAGCTACAGGAAGCATTGTATGAAACATGGGAGGCACTGTGGGGTTAAATTTGTACTATACAAAATATTTTTATTTATTTATTTTTATTTTATTTTAAGGATAGCCTCTTTTTTTTCTTTTTTTTGCCTTAACCCCCCGACAAGTAGGGTTTTAATACTCAGCGTGTGATGAGAGATGAAACCAAGTGTGAACAACTTTCAGGTCCCATGAGGGGGCTGGCTGTTCAAGCTGTCAGGTTCAATTGCATCATTCCACATTATTCAATGCCCCAAACTGCTCCCTAATTGTTAGGGGCTTAACATATTCAGAGCCATTGTTTAGGCTAATGCTGAATGCCCACAAGTCGAGTTTCCATAAAGAAGAGGGTGGGATCTCATTGTACTTAAACCGTACAGAACTCACTACCTCCGTAGTCTTTGGTGCCATCCCATGTATGAAAACCCGACTGTGAGACTGCTTTAATCAGTTTATATACTATCAATAAGCCTCTTATTTTATTACTATAGATATACAGCGAGAGATTTGCCGAGACTGATGAAGGGACAGTTCACTGGCTTGATACAATCGCAGAAGAGAGTGCCGCTTTCAATCCTCCACAGATTCGCTTTACTCCGACAGCTACAAGTCATTGTAAGTTTTTTTTTGTTTTGTTTTTTTTCTGTACCTAATATCAGATGTGACACCTCGTAGAAAGCCGAGCACAAACGCTTTTGCATTTGTCTGAAGATCCGTTGCCTCGGCTGACAAACCATTATTTTTTCAGTTGCATTCCTTATCCTGTTGATAATGAGAAGGGGTCAAGCAGATTATTCGCTTCCTGTTCTGTCACTGCTTTGTATTGCCGAGAGAGGAAGTTAAAA
>VIAB01000019.1:721302-737085 GCA_009801035.1 Oophaga pumilio | reverse complement strand
CATACGATACAATCCTAACTGTCACAAAGATCAGCTGCTATTTTGCACAATAAACTGGCCACTAGGAGGCGGTGTTTAACCAAAATTTACAGACAGATAATTCTATTTAATCATGGCGCATGACGTCACACTGGCCCCGACAAAGCTAATATGGCGCAGGGATCTCTGGAAGGTAAGAGACTCGCGGGTCACCTGGCTGGGATGCTGGACCAAAGTCCCACTAATCGACTTATTAGCCTTAGTGTAAAATACAGAATCTCCAGCGTTCTCTAAGGCAGGTAATGAGGTCATGGTGAGGCCTCCATACGTCCTTGTCCCATGCAGGGAGCTGTGGGGGGGGGCATGCAATATTATGGGCTTATAATCATACAAATATATCTCAATAATAAGTCCATCTATTACAAGACTCTTCTCACGCCCAATATTCAGCACGTGTGATATCCTGGATCCGGTCTGGCTTTCGCTCTACCTCCGTAGCGATAGCGCTGTATGTAAACCGCTCCATGTTTTGTTAGACAAATGATTGCAGCGTAATTGGGTTAAACAGACGGAGCGGAGAACAATGATCAGCGGATAAGATTAAAATGAGAAGAACCAGAGCAAAATATAAGAGGACTCGCAGAAGGATGGCTCCGTGTAATCTAAGGCTGCAGATTACAGAGACGGGAAAATGGTTTCCTAGTTAGGAGACGTCCTTCAAGTGCCATCCCCCCGTACAGAATAAATGTATGTCCCCATACAGCATGAATATGGTGCATTTAACATGGGATGATATACTGGAGACTATGAAAACCGGCATGAATGATCCAGTCGTCGTCGGATCAGCGGGGTGTATACTAGGGCGGACAATTGCGAATGAGCGCCCTTATTAATGCACATGTCAGCTTGTGTCCATTCACTTCAACGAAGAGGAGCTGCAATACCAGACAACTTGTAGACAGGGACGGCGCTGTTTTGGGAAGAAGGCGGCTATGTTTATCTAATCCTGGAACACCCCTATTTCGGCACTCTTACACTGTACCTCTATACGTCTAGGATTTATTACTTGTGCAGATGTCCATATGATTTTAGAGATGTGACTTTTTTACATATGTGGTAGTGCGGTTTTATGGCACCCAAGAGAGTCAAATCCCAGGTAGCCAAGACACCTAAAAATCTGCTGATGCACCCAGGTTTTTTCAGCCGATTTCTTGCCGTCTCTGACACTGTTAATTTCCTCTTATTTACAGACTTTGGAGCTGGAAGGAATATCTCCTAAAGTGCAGAGTGTCTGGTCTGACCCTGGGGTGCAGCACTTATTTTCGGAGACTGATGCAAGTGCAGTACCTGGCTTCCTCCATAGTATACTGACACAAAGCAGCTTCACAAGAGCGGGGAAGAATGACATTTTACAGAGCCCAGTTATGCCGAATGCCAAAAAACAGCCTGGAGAAGACGAGGCCGAATCCCTGCCGGCTGGAATACAATGGAGAGGGTAGGAATCCTCCAAATGATGCAACCCCCACAGGTGAGCATTGCATCAGTCCTGCAGCTCTGGATGGGTTGTCGATTTGCTCCTGATGTGTTTATGTGAAATAAGCCTTCATTAGTGTAAACTGACTTCCCCCTCCTGGGGGGATACGTTGCATCATAGCACCAAGACTTCTTGCAGAGCATTGTGCCCACCCGGCGACGCTTGCACTAGATCTACTATAGCACCCCCTATATATGCAGGTTCACTCCTAGCTGTATAAAACAGAAGGAAACAGTCAGCATTTGCCACCTACTATTGTAACGAGCTTAGGAAAGTTCAAACAGGAAACCAATTATTTTTTGGTTCATTGATCTAATACATATAAAATTAAAAATAAAGAAACTGTGCAAAGAGGATATTTTTAATGGATACCATCCGTTTTGTGCCTACAGCTATTATCCATGCCCATGTGTCTCCATGGTAACAGACTACAAACAAATCCTGTGTAGTCATCTGTAGTCTTCTATCTGCCCGTAAATCTTACTAATTTACCGGTTGTGAATCAGAAGCCGGGGAGGTGTATGGCTGCAGAATACGCTTGTGTCACAATTCTCTTGCAGCCAATCATTTGTCCAGTATATAGAGACATCATGTCTGAGGCAAGAGATTGTCTGCAGTGGTGGTCAAATGACTGTCTGCAGTTAGCACATTGACTGATTGCTTCCATAAGATGTCGGGATGATACAGTCTATGCAGGCAAAACTTGCTCTCTTGGCAGTAAAGAAGCTGCTTACAAAAAGGAGATTTTGCTTACCTTTTTGTTGCATTTTTTTATCCATTTTTGCTGCGTTTTTCAGGATTCCAAAGTTCAGCTTTGCTGTCGCCACAGAAGCATGAACAATGCAAGGTGTTCTGTCACCAATGCAAGACGTATGTAACACCATAAAAGCATTTTGGAAAATATGGAAATTTTAATGAATTATTTAGTGGAAAAAGATTTTTTATGTCTGAAAAAAATAGTTAATATTCTGAACAAAAAAGTTCACGAGTCCATGAAAGAATACACAATTACATATGTAACAGTGGGGAGGTGAATTGGTCGGGAATGGTTTACCTAAGACATTGGCAGAGCATTGAGTTTGCAGGACACAGTTTACTTTCACACATTGGTCAGCCCTTGAGTTGGTCAGCTAATGTTCAATCTCACACCTTGGTCGGCCAATGTTTAATTTACACATATCATTAATTTAATTTAACTGTTCTAATCTTAACCACCATTCTCAGGTGAGGAGCCCAGTCATTATGACTTACATTTGGAGGGAAAAAAAAAAAAAAAATCACCAAAATAAATAGGTTTCATATACTGCCTTACATGCTTTTTTCACTTTAAACGCAGCAAAACCTGATACCTGTGTTTTTTGCTGCATTTTTGCACTTACTCGTTGCTTTCTATGTGTGAAAAAACGCTGCAAAAACGCTGACAGAAGTGACATGCTGCAGTTTTAAAAAAGCAGCCGTTTTCCAATTCAGTCAAGAAAAAAACCCAATGTGAGTGCACGAGATTTCTGAAATCTCATAGCTTTCGCTGGTACTGCAAAACTCGGCTTAAGATTTGCACTAAAAAAAGCAGCAAAAACGCAACGTGTGAACACAGCCTTAGGCGTTCTCAGAACTAGTCTGCAATGTAGAGATGCCCTCCTACCTGAGTTGTAGTAGTGCTGGCAGGGGCAGTAGTTGAAGAGGAGGGCAATGGGGATGAGGATCCTCCAGGTTGTAGAAGAGCAGTGGATAACTGTGATACAAGGGAACTGGAAACTGGTGTGCTGGAGCCTGACAAAGCGCTGGGAAAGGACGCTGCTACATCGGTGCTGCTGAAAATACCTGAAATACAAAACAGCAGAAAACAGATTATGCTCCTTTGTAAAGTGAATTTACAAAGAAAGAAAATGTATTATTACAACGACCCATGTACAGTCATGGGAAGGACTGCACATACATTTTTATAAGATAGATAGATAATAATCATAGAACTGTGCTGCAAAAAATACTATTATTGGAACGGATGCAATAACTCCTACCGCTTCTCGTCAACAGCTTCACCCTATACATGCATGATCGGCCCAGCTGAGCATACACGAGATCTCAATCTGGAGAGGGTTAATAGGTCGCGGTCAGCCGTCTCTGACATTGGCTTATTTCCAGCAATTACAAAGTATCAGGGCACTTGGAACTCCAACAAATCCAAATCTTTTTACCTGACATCTGCTGTCAGAGGAAAGTCATGACACCAGCATACATATTGGTCAGTCCTACCATTTGGCCCAAATCATGGGGTTTGACCAACTTTCATCTTTTGGCGTAAGAAGTAAACACCAGTGAGCTTTTGATTTACTTTACAACTGAGCGTGAATTGTTGCGACACTGCGGTCGTACCACAATCCCAATAATATCATATCAAAAAATTACAAGTCTTTTTTTTATTATTTTTGCAGTAGTCGCAAAATAATAATATACAGGATTAAGGTCGCTCCTATTTCTATCCACAGGAAATCACTAAGGTTGTGTAATTGTATGTTGCCAACTTTCTGTTTTTAGGGCACGACTCCATCCTATCGAACCCCTGATTGTTACATAGGTGCACATGGAGAATTAGCATGATCTAAAAAGTGCAACCAATATCTAAGTACTTCTACAAGGCTAGACGGATATTACGGAAATACAGACAATCTTAAAACTCTGATTATAAAGGTCAAAGAAAAAGACAAAGTTAAAAACTTAAACTACTCATGAGAATACCCCGAGAAATAATAAATACAACAATGCACAAAAAAGGTGAAAATTACTAAAAGCAAAAGCACAATAAAAAACAACTAAAAACTTCATCACAAAATAGGAACAGAAGCGCGGCCATTTATCCTAATCTCACTTCGGACTGACGCCATCTGTGAAATGCATAAGGTCCCCTAATTTATCCTCCGTGTGCTCGATTTAGGACATTTTAGATCTATAGAGGTAGATCACTCAAGAGCCAGGGAGGGACGGCGCTGGTTTTCAGCACTTGAATAAACCCTGTTGGGATGCACAAAACAGATCAATCACAACATTTGGAGAAAGGTAGGAGCCTTTTCACGGGGCCTCTGTGAAGGTTGGCACCCATCCGTCTTATTGTGGGAGCACAAAGACTAGTATGATGGAAGATTTTGAGGTCGAATGTGCGCTCCCTTTCTCCTTTGACACCTACTGCAGGAAGAGGGTGAAAAACCGGTCAAAGGCTGCTCCCTGCACCCACCACCACCAATTCTTGGCTTCCAAAATGTCGATTCCTTAATTTTTTGCCATACGACCAGCTATTTATTCTGTGTATAGATACACAATACAGCAGACTTTTTACATAAAGTGCAAGAACATTGGAGAAAAAAAAAATAGATATTCCTCCCACTAAATAATAGCCCATTGGTGAAAGTTACATAGAGCGTACATATATCCTATGTCTCCGTAGAAGACCACTTTTCAGCGCAAGTTTAGGTAGTTGACTCAGAGGATTAGAAGTTAAAGGGGTTGTCAACTTTAAAAAATAAAATACTGAACATAAAAAAAGATTTTATGTATTTAATTCTATGTTATGTATCATGTTTATGTTACGTATTATGTCATTTTAGGTTTATGTAACACATAGTGTCCAGTCAAACAAATGTGGCCGTGATCTACGCTTAATATAAATGGACCAAGTCACGATGTTTCCTTGACAATGAGAAATAATCTCTCCCCGCTTCTTCAAAGGCAGCGTGTCCCCGTGATCAAATGAAAGGGGGGGACCCTTGCCTTGTTTTAATTATCCGGGTGTGAACGCCGCCCTCGTGGAGCACCACAAGTTCCCAGCCCTATTTACAGTGCAAACTAATTTGAGGAGATAAAGTGACCTGTTAATCCTCAACAGCCGGACCCTGGGATGAGAGCAGTGGATCTTGGTAAGATTTTTACGTCATTTTAGTTTTTGTATTCTATTTGTTCTCTCTGTGTTATATTTTATGCAATAAATAAATAACCTAGTAAATATGGATGCGCGACGAGGCTGCTCCTGAGGAAGAAGAGGTCTGCCCCCCCTCTATAATCAGCCATATAATAATAATAATCTTTAATTTTTTAGATGGTTGTGGGCACGTACCCTCAGGAGGTCGTGTCCTATCCTGCACAAACCACCTATGGATTGTGTAATAGTCAATACCCCCTTTGGTGCCGCTACAAGGAAATTCAGCATTATTGCTGGGTGCCCCCACAGAACACAGCTGAACACTAGGGGTACTAGCACTGGTATACTTTAAATCATTTTACTGCCAAGGTATAGAAAACCCCCTCTAAAGTGCTTATTGTATAGGCTTCTCCATAGCTGCCGGACTAAGGCAGTCGTCACTTCTGCACCTGGCATCCTTGGCATCTTGGGCACCTCTTGCACTTATGGAGCCCCCCAGAGACCTAATAAACACAATAGATTCCAGGACGTCGGGCACAGAACAAAGACCGCCCTGGTCTGCCTGCCATGGAGGACCCAAATGGACGCTAGACCAGCACATAACTTTTTTTCTTAAAGGGGTATTCCCATCTCCAAGCTCCTATCCCAATATGTAGTAGGTGCAATAATAATAATAATATTAGTAAATACCTCCAATTAGAAATGTAGTATAGTTCTTCTGATTCACTATGCTGCTTACTGAACGTGCAGGGTATTACAGTAGCTTAGTCATTCATGGTTACGACTACGAACAGCTAACAATCACTAAATCAGTGGTCGTAACTGTGGATACCTAAGCTACTGCACAAGGGGTAAGCAACGTAGCGAATCAGAAGAACTATACTACAATTTCTAATTGGAGATATTTGTGAATATTATTATATCTACTACATATTAGGATAGGAGATCAGAGATGGAAATGCCTCTTGTATAACTGCATCCAGTGACTATATGAAACAGATTCCGATTCATAAAAATTCATAAATGCAATGTCTTGTTGGGTTGTGACCCATCATCTTTTGGGTATTCCCAGGCACTGACAAAAGAAAGGCGTTCCCTATCCCATCACAGTGAGGGTGCGTCATCACTGCCCACGTACCATACAACACTACAATCGGTGAGAGCATTAATGGAAGGAAATCCGGAGAGGAATAGAATAGAGAAAGGCAATTTGCTCTGATAAATATGCATCAACGCCAATATGCTGGAAATCCTCCTATTTACACTCAAATCACCTATTCGCGATGTTTGCTCTGCTTTGCATAACAGACAGGACGGTAATTAAAAATTTGACGACATCCAGTTTACAATGGCCCGTGCCATTTGCATAGTGGCGTGCCGGCTTCCCCTTATTTCAGTCAAAATTAGATTTTTATAATCTCATTAAACAAATCAGCTTTTAGACTCTATTGCCAAAAAATGCAAACCGCTTAAACGAGCAGCATGGAAGCCGAACCTTTTTGCTCTACTCCCCACACTGCACATATACACACACCTTGGCTGCACACACTCCTCTGTGTGTGCACAGCAAAAGGTAGGTAGACATATGCACAGCAAAAAGTAAGGTAGGCATGTGCGCAGCAAAAGGTAGGTAGGCATCTGCGCAGCAAAAGGAAGATAGGCATGGGCGCAGCAAACGGAAGGTAGACATGTGCGCAGCAAACGGAAGGTAGACATGTGCGCAGCAAAAGGAAGGTAGACATGTGCGCAGCAAACGGAAGGTAGACATGTGCGCAGCAAAAGGTAGGTAGGCATGTGCACAGCAAAAAGGAAGATAGGCATGTGCGCAGCAAAAAGGAAGATAGGCATGTGCGCAGCAAACGGAAGGTAGACATGTGCGCAGCAAAAGGTAGGCATGTGCGCAGCAAAAGGTAGGTAGACATATGCGCAGCAAAAAGGAAGGAATGCATGTGCGCAGCAAAAAGTAGGTAGGCATGTGCGCAGCAAAACGGAAGGTAGGCATGTGCGCAGCAAAAGGAAGGTAGGCATGCGCGCAGCAAAAGGAAGGTAGGTATATGCCCAGCAAAAAGGAAGGTAGGCATGTGCGCAGCAAAAGGTAGGTAGGAATATGCGCAGCAAAAAGGAAGGTAGGCATGCGAGCAGCAAAACGGAAGGTAGGCATGCACGCAGCAAAAGGTAGGTAGGCATGCGCACAGCAAGAGGTAGGTAGGCATGTGCGCAGCAAAAAGGAAGGTAGGCATGTGCGCAGTGAAGGGTAGGTAGGCACACACCCTCCCTCTGCTGCGTGAGCACACACACACACAGCCTTCACAGTCCTCTACTGTGCGCGCGCGCGCACACACACACACACACACACTCTGCTGCCTACATAGACTGACAATGCTGCGTACACACATCACTCATACACACATCACAGCTCGCACAGCGCTGCATTACTGCATACAGATCCCTTTAAAAACATCCTATAGCAATATAATTTATGAGTAGTTCAGTATCAGGTTTAAAGATGACTTCTTATTGCACCCAGTCTTGCTCCTTGCACGCATGTGACTGATCACATACCCGTGTAATTTATGGAAGATTGATTCCTACAACTAATCAGTAACTTCGAGCTATTGCTCCTTTTCTACTTTTTGGGGACCTGTGGCATGGGGAGATCTATGCAGGTCCCCTCCTGCCTTGTCTCCAGCCCTGTACTGGATAAATCAGAGTGAGACTTGGCTGCAGTTCTCGCTATATAAGAACTCTTCTAGTTCACAGAGGAAACTGCCTCTAGATTAAAAGATGTACACACTCTTAAGCAAGATTTTTTCCTTGCTAAAAAGTGCGACTTTTAGTCAGAAAAACACGGTGTTATACATGTATATATATTTACATGGTAAATATACATTTATTTTAGCTCTGGGATACACTCACACTGATGACTTTTTCAACTTTTCAGTTACCCATAATAACTAGGTCATCCATAGGAATCCCACTTACAGAACCAAAAACAAACAAAAAATGTATTGTACCATTAGTCACTGGCAGAGCTAATCGTGGTCTTCAAAAGCTCAGCAGCTTTGCTATGCTCGTGGATATATGTTAACCATGTGATCACCGGGGCCAAAGGACACAGATACATTGCTGCAGCTCATTAAAACTATAAAGGTGTAAAAAAACAAATAAATAAAAAAACACAAATGCTTATAGACTACTTCCATAATGTAATCACGGCCATCAAACCCACTTCTTCACAGCAGAAAAAGAACTTTGAACGATTAATAAAATGTATTGTCGCCTTGAATAAGGATCCCATATAAATAATGCTGCCAAGTACAGACACAGCAGTGACTGGCTGATAAAACAGTATTGTTCGCCAGCACGTGATCGCCCAATGTGAACTTGGATTTACCCCGATAACAGTTTGGTGTAACTGACCTTGACTCGGGATCTTCTCTTGCATGTAAGGCCTAAAAGCCTTGGTTTTTCCATACAGCTTGCAGTAGCCATTAAATTATTATTTGTGTAGCGAGCTATTGTGGAGCTGAACAAGGGCCCGCATTTCCAGACTCTGAAAGTGCAATCGTGTTTTAATCTGCAGACTTCTCTCTGAAAGATGGCACCCTTCATCTTTTCGCCTTGAAAAGGAGCCGTTCCAAGCAGACGCACGGAGGAATAAAATGTCATTCAATAACCAGTGCGGCAGCTTAAAAGCCCATTTACATCCAGTCTTGTGGGTTCTGGTAGGTTCAAGGCAGAAAATGGTCTTTAGATGTAAAGACCTCCTACCTAGCAATTGAATTAATGCATTACGCTATATAAAAAAAAAAAAAAAAGAAGGTTGCGCGGATATGAAATCTCATCAATACAGCATCGGGAGAGTTACGTAGAGTGCACTTACCGCATGTCAATTTATTCTCCACCTTAACCAAACCGTGACTTCCATTCTCACTACAGATCCCAACACAAAAGAGGGCGAAGAAAGAGCACTTTAGGAAAGGTAAATCCGAGCCGTCCTGCTTGTTAACCCCTTACATCAGGGATTTCCTAAGACAATTCTTGCCGTTCATGAATGTTTACATTTTGGGGTGACAATGCTTTAAGTGAAAACGACACAGATCAGTGATCGATCTCGGCCATGATCCGAGCCCATGGTCTGGGCTTTCATTGATGCAGATTTGGCAGGAGGAACTTGTCTATTAAAACCCAATAAAACGTAAAAAAAAAAAGAAAAATCCAACGAGGACTATCAACATTTTGATAGATAGCTAACATTAACTGGCATATATCGCTCCTGTCCATGTGCGGGTGGCTGGAAATAAAAGTGATCTAATAAAAGTATTGCAGGTAAATCTAAACTCAGGGGAATATAAAAATGGATTGACATCCCCTTTAAATTTGCCCAAGCGTCTTGTATATAGTATCAGAAGGAAAAGCTGATATTAGAAGGAGAAAAATGTTGGGACCCACAAATTAATATGTGACATCATCAGCTAAAACAGAACGATTATTTCAAGTTATGGTGCCCAGACATCAAAGATCGTGATCTGCCACATGCCCGCAAGGGCCACACAGACAATAGCTGCTGGCAGAACGATGATTTGTGAGATTGATCTGACCGCAGCGATCTCTCACGACTCCTCCATACACAACATTCTCGTTGAGCAATCCGCTGTCGAGACTCCTGGAGTTGGCTTATCATATATACAGATACATACAGTAGATATCAGATATTGGCGGGTTTGGCCGCATTAGTCTAATGTGAATAAGGCTTTAGCCTGACGGCCTTCTCTCCGACTTGCAATAACGAGTTCTGCACGGCCGAGTGTTTATGTGGTTTCAATGGGAAGAGGAAACTAAGCCGCTGTCAGACTCTTCTGGCAGTGGCTTATCTACCAAGAAAACAAAGGGATCACCTGTCAGGGCATAGTCAGGAGACCCCACCCTCCCCCATACAAATTAGATGGTCGGCTGGTAAGACAATTTTAATGTGATGTACATGGAGGCATTAAGGCTCTGCTCACATTTTATCCTTAAGTTATAATCGCCAGGTACATACATGAGATTAGCTTTGAATAATATATCCAATGACCCCCATTTAATTGACGGAGACCATAAGGACACTTTTTTGGCCTCCATCTAATGAAGTCGTGCTGAGATAAGACATTATATTTTTTGGAACTAGATAGCACAGCACAGTAGACTTTTTCTTTCACAGGTGGCCATGCCAATAGTTTAAAATAAAAATATTCTTAAATTATTTATGGGCCCATATGCCAGGGCCTTCTGTAGGGAGTATATTTATGGGACTACACCTAACATTTACCACCAGCATAAGGTTCGGACGAGATGTGAACAGAGCTGTACTTCAATGGTTGGATTGGATATATAAACAGGAGAAAGCGATTCGTCAGGGGACACAGAACGCACATAAGCAGAAGAAACGTCTTTCATTTCACCCACCTGATCCAACAGGAGACGAGCCAACGCTTAAGCTCTGGAGGCTGCCGTTCCTGAGCAATGTAGGAGACCTCTGCAGGCCGGAGCTGGCTATACTGCCGGCAGCAGAGGCCACGGAGGATGTTGGTGAAGCGGAGGAAGCAGACAAGTTGGACATACTATCTTGATTCTTGCTCCCTCTTGGCCGGCCAGGCCCATGTCTACTCGGCTTACTTCCTTTCCTCCTCTTCTCTTTCACGGCCTCTTCTTCCACCATGGAGGATTGTACCCGCTTGTATCCTGATACAGTAAGGCTTGAATTCATATAGTCTCCGGGAACACTATCAAAGTTTTTGGTCTGGAAAGACATAAGTGGATTTGATGGAAGGCCCATTAAGGAACTAAAACTGCTCATTGTCACTTCCTGCAGTCCCGGCGGCTCCAGCTTGGACACATCTTTGGTTGATGGGAGTTGTGATGGGTGGTGATAGCCATCAGACCGCAGTTCAGAATCGGCAAAGCTCAGGAAATCCTGGGGTGACTGCACTGAACTTCCAGAAGACGACTTAACACTGCTCGGCGTTCCTAGAAAACTACCTGGGTGGTATAAAATAAATGCAATGGGTATATTAATGGACAGAGACAAGACTACTGTAGCATACTCTAAAATTAACGAGTCTTACATTGAAGTCAATTTTCCTTCCAATCTGTTAAAAAAAGGGATCAGAAAACGTGATAAAAGTAATAAACCGCACCCGAGGAATTTGGGTAGAAAATTGGGATCGCATATATAAAGATGAAAAGCAGCCATCTTCAAACTATTCTTGGTCTGTACAGTAGCAGCCAATCTCTTATAGGATTAGTCCCGAGCTATGAGACAATATCTTTACAATAGGTCATCAATGTCAGATCTGCGGGGGTGCAACATCCGCCATCAATCAGATGATACTTGGGAGCGGAGACTGACGAAAGTTGACAGCGTTCAGCACAGCTCCATACACCATGTAGTGGTTGTTCTAAGGTACTGCAACTCCGATCACATTCATTTCATTGGGAGAGGAGCTGCGGAGGTGCCAAAGAACGGCCACCAGTGTAGAGAACTGCTTCACATACCAGGTATCTGTTAATTGGTGGGGGAACAACACCCATCACCCACACCAATCTGATACTGATAATCCCTTATACTAGTACTAGAAAACCCCTTTAATGCAAAAATGTTGTATGTTTGATTAAAGAACCATGCTTTAAAGAATATAAAAATACATATTGAGATATCATTAATTATTTTGGTTCTATAAAATTTATCAAGGTTTTCCCTCTCCAGCTTTCTGCACATCATCAGCGTGCTTTTGCTGAAATAAATAAAATCATCAGTGAAGAGGCAAAAGCGCTGCAATCAATCACTTGACTTGGTGCTCTACCATGTAGACAGTATTACCCGCTCATCCAGTGATTGGCGGCAGCGCTGTTAACATGATATCAGTGCTTCAGCCAGTTAACGATCACTGGATCAGTGGCGGAGACGCAGTGCAGAACCTCAGGAGGGTGAATACCGGCTGATCTTATATTTAAAAGGGGTATTCCTGTTTCCAAGACACTATCCAAATACGTAGTAGGTGTTATAATAATAATATTAGTAAATACCTTTATTTAGAAACGTAGAACAGTTCTTCTGATTCACTGTGTCTCTCTCCTCACATGCAGGCATTGCAGGACCTTAGATATCCATGGTTACGACCACTAATATAGCGACAGTTAGTTAGCTAATTGTCGTAACCATAGATACCCAAGGTCCTGCAATGCCTGCACATGAGGAAAGAGACATGGCGAATGATAAGGACTATACTACATTTCTAATTGGAGGTATTTGTTATTATTATTAGTCTATCTACTACATATTGTCATAAGATCTTGGAGATGGGAACACCCTTTTAACATTGCCACGTCGATAGCGAGAAAAAAGGTGAAGTGGGAAAACCCCTTTAACTAAAAACCCTTTAAAGAATTTGTGCAGGTAAATGAGGTCAGTCAATAATCCAATACCAAAAAGCTTGTGGAAAATCACCTAACCAGTCATTAGCTCACCAGGTCTAAATATTTCTACGATAATCCTATACAATATTTTATTGGATTTCCGACCAATGGAAACTATGCACAGCTGAAATTTATATCCGCTTTAAGAAAGAACAGGGCTTGAAAAGGAAAAAAGTTGGCATGTCCTTTCCCAACCTTCTCTGATCCTTGGTTTCCGCCAAAAAAGTTGACAAATTGGTAGTAAATATTAAAGCGCTTACTGGGCTCTTTACAGGAGACGCTTTAAGACAACCACTATTTTGTCACTTAATTAGCAGCTATGTAAAATGGGTTTCCATTAGCCGATCCCACTGTCACCATCTGTCTTTCTTCCAGCCTTTTGTTTTTACAGCTGCTGTTAAGAGCTCATTAGGATTCTATAACTTCTTCTAATCCCATATAGCCACGGAAGAATTTCGGCAAAATGTTTTTTTCCCCTCTTAAACAGCAACTGAATTATGTCGGATACGACAAAATCTGAAAAGCTCTACAGCAGACATGGAATTACAAAATGGAAGAGTTGGATCTAGCGCCAAAATACTGTGCCAGATCATTCCATCATGTTTTTGGAAGGAAAGGGGAAAAAAAATTACAGAAAATCTTAGCTGTTCAACTATCTTTGGATATTTATTCTGAGCAGCGGAGCACTAGTATCTCACTACCATCAATGAGGTCAGATTCCGCAGCACAAACACTAATCTGATACTTGGAATCACAAGCGGCAGCAAAGATGAAGCAGAACACACATACACTATCCACAAAAAGTTAGGGGTAGTCGTTTTTTGGCTGAAATTTCAGGACTATCCTAAAATGAACTCCAACCTTTTTAGGTGAACTTAAAGAGCTTGTCCCACAAACAAAATACAAACATCTGGAATAATAATAATTTCCACAATTGGATGTGTTAAAAAAAAAAATAAAATAAAATGTTCCTGTGCTGAGATAATCTTATAAATGAGCCCCTGCTGTGTAATGTCTGTGTCTGACCGTGCAGGGACATGGTCTGAACGTACCACAGCTCCTGGGAAAGGGAGGAAGCAAAAGAAAGTATACAGACAGGACAGTAGGAGATCACAGCTGGTTCTTTCTGTGAGGCAAATCATTTCTCTGCCTGTTTTTAAGCAATGCTTTACCTCAAAGTATGAATCAGCTGTGATCCCCTGCTGTCCTGTCTGTATACTCTTTTTCCTTCCAACCCTGCCTAAGAGCTGGACACAAAAGCTGTTAACAGTTTACATCAGCGTAGTCAGCGTGCTGGACGACTGGCAAGGTACCTGACCACACCACCAGGCACAGGCGTCATCTTGCAAGGGCCGAACGAGGGCCCAGTGGGCCTCAGTGCTGTTCACTGATGAAAGAATTATGCTAAACAGAAATGATGGCCGCCAACGATGTTGGATACTTCAAGGAGAGCACTATGCATCAGCCACTGTTGTCACCAGACGAGCCTTTCGTAGTGGTGGTGTGACAGTGGAGGCCCGGGGCAGGCGAGTGTAGTCAGTACAGAACTGCCCCACACTTTGTGACTGGTACAGGGACAACCCCCTACTACTTGTATAACATCACTAATCCAGTCATTGTGCCTCTGCATGAACTCAGGCCGAATTTCATCTTCATGGATGACAATGCTCCATTGCATCATTAGGGATCGGCTACTGGAGACTGGTGGGCCTTAAATGGAGTGGCCTGCACTTTCTCCAGACCAAAGTCTCAGAGGAGTCGCTGTGTAGAGGCTCCTACCTCTGTACCCCAAAATGTCAATGATCCAAGAGCCACCCTTCAAGAAGAGTGGGATGCCATGCCTCAGCAGACAATAACGCTACTTGTGAACAGCGTAAGATGTTGTCAAGCAGCAATTGATGCTCAAGGCCACATGACAAGTTATTGAGACATTTACTTTTTTTTTTTTTGGGGGGGGGGGTATACCCACCATTGCTGTTGGCTTTTGTTTCAATAAATTATTTGGAATGAGAAAATCACCATTGCACGCTTCTTCCTACATGCCCTACTTTCATGATAAAGCATCACTGTAGCGGGAACGTTTTACGTTTCCATGAATTTCGCTCAAAAGCCAAGTATCCCTAAATTTTTGTGAGTAGTGTATGTGCGGTGCAGAATAAACATACACATATTACTTTTTTTTTTTTTTTTACCATTTTTACTTAATAAATACCACTAATTACAAATAAAACTTCTGCAAAACAAAAAAAAAACTCAAACTCTTAAATACAAGCAACAAGCATATTGTATATGGGGGGGAAATAATATTAAGGAGCCAAGAAAATGCATACAGACTATTGATTAAGAAGTTAAAAGGTTTTACAAGAGTCGCCTAGAGTAGGGAGTGTTAAGAAATTAAATAACTTACCGTACCTGCAGAATCCCACACTCCTGCACCGCCGGCCCTGCAGCCATCACTTGACGCACAGCATTCACATGACCCACTGGTGACAATTTCAATGTTAACATGTGACCACACCGAGGCAAGTGATTGGCTGCAGAACTCACGTGAATAAAGCACAGGAAGTCATCACTGCAGGACCAGCAGAGACCACCAGAGCGGCTAAGCTGCCGAGGGTAAATAGTGGATATTTCTATATTTAATAACACTCCCTACTCTAGACTGGTCGCTAAAGTCCCCAAAACCATTTTAAAAGTAAGGACCTTACTCCATTTAGGACCCCTACTGTTTGCCAGAGTGGACAGCACCTGGGTGACTTGAAACATCCAAGAATTACATGACGGGATTATTGATTTAAGTGGGAACGCCGTAATTACTTTGTTTCGCCTGTAGAGGCACTGCAGTGAAACTAAACACTTACTGCCAGATTACCCCACCGATCAATTACTTTTTTTTTTTTTTTTT
>VIAB01000019.1:664370-675469 GCA_009801035.1 Oophaga pumilio | reverse complement strand
AGACAGAAACAGAGAGCTAAAGGCAGATGGGCAGAGTCTGACTGGCTGGATAGATTTGCAGCAATAATACAGTTCATGATAATGTGACAGGCACCAGCTATGCCCTATTCACTATAACACTATATTGAGGTCTGTAAAGGTAAATTAATGCGGTATTTTTGGCTATATCTGTAACAGATTCCCGGCCCCCAATACAGTCCAACTCTCAGATTTCCAATGACCCATCCAGCAGCCTCAGACAATGAGAGACTTCTGGGACATACCATTTAAGAGTTAACAGTTTTTGCTATTCTCAGGTTTATTTGTGGGGTGGTGAATTCTTTCTGGCTGATGTCTGATGGCGATTTGGGCAGGTTTATTTGTCAATGACAATCCATGCATAATCTTACACACATCAAAGGGAAGAGAGGGCTCTTTCGTGTCTACAGCACAGATTCCCTCATTTCCTGTTGCCGTCTGCTCCAGCGTCAGATTAGCAGCAATAATATGAAAGGTCCAAGAAACAGTGGCTCCGACATATGGAATTTTAATAAACGGCTTTAAGACAAGATCCTGGAGCCTCTGTGCAGTATGGGCATGCACATACAATTATGTGGTTACCGCCTCTGGAGGGAATTGCAATTACTTTTTTTTATTTCAAAAGGGGGACTTTTCTTTTTCTTTAACATTATTTCATTTCTATTTTTTTTTTGTTTCCACAATTATGAACTGGAAGCCAAAATGAAATTTACTGACACTGGGGATAAAAATGATCAGCCATTCAATCTGTGCCCGTGAACATTTTCCTGCAGAGATGACCCCTCCACCATTATCACCAGCCTCGGTAATAATGGACAGCGTGCTTATGTATTAAGGAAATCCCTAGATGACACTGAAGCGCAGGGGCGCATAAGCTACAGAGCAGCCGGACCCCTGAACTGAGAGATGAGAACAGATCTCCATATATCGGACGTTATTCTCAGGACTTATTCATTGCAACCTTCATAAAACATAGAAGAAAGAAAAAGTAATTTTCTCATATGCGGGGCAAGAAACAAACAAAAAAATAGAAAAGTTCTTCTACCCATTGCAATGTTAAAAACATTAAAAAAAAAAAGAAACACACCGACATATGAACTGTGCCAATGGGGACAGTGTTTAAGCCTGTAAAGCGCTGTGGAATAGGATGGCGCTATAGAAGTAAGATAAATAACGAGTAGCTGCATATTTTCTGGCATAAAGCTTAATAAATTGGTCAAAAAGTTACGCTGCTGCCCACATCCCCCCTCCAGGTTACTTCACAAAAACGGTTTCATTTCTTGGTGAACAAGTTCCAAAAATCAAATACTTTGTGCAATTTGGAGCATTTTGCAGGTTTTTCGCAGACTTTGACAGGTTTTGGTGTAAACTCATTCCCAAAAAGTTGCAAACTACTATATTAGTGTGAGCCATTGATTTCAATGTGCGCGTTGTCATTATTAGTCTCCCCTGTGGAGGCGCTGCAGGGAAACTGAATACTTATTGCCTGGTTTCCCAACAGAGGACAGCCAATAGCTGACAATCCCAGAAGGGGGGACAATCTGCAATTCATTTATTGCCGAGGGGCTCGTATACCAAGTACAGATTCCCCAAGAATAGAACCCTTTAGAGATATACGGTAAGTATCAACAATGCTTGTTGATGAAATTAAGTCCCTGATTGCCCCATACCAGGAAAGCACGACCCAGCAGTGAGCTCCTGGGTTCTCTAAGAGAGAGCAGCTGCCAGACTCCTCTGGCGGCGCCTTATTCCTCTGCGACCATAAGGTTCGGCTGTTGGAAATCCAACATGCCAAATATTTTCCCAACACCTTTTGTTGGGGAAGATTCAGGAAGCTCTCAGACTGTTGGCCGATTTCGTTGATGGTGGGTTTGGCAAACTTTAGTGTACAAGCATATATTAATATAGATACTAGGGTTAGGGATAGCTTAAGGACTGCAAAGCAAACTACACAGACAGCTCAGCTGGCACGGCTTTGGCAACCTTGCACTGTAAATTATAAAACTGCAAAAAAATGGGGCTTTTAAATGGGTAAATTTACAAAGTGTGTGTAAAAACTCCTTATTAAAAATCCTCTAAACCTCTCCAGTCCCAATAATAAAATAAGACATTTATAGTTTACTGCTTATTGCCTAGGTCACCAGCCACCTCTGAAGTCTATCAGAGGTAGACTGTCTTAGAAGAGCAGTACCCAGTTTACAAGCGGTTTCCAATCCAGCTTGTAAGTATTGCTCTGAAGCTGGCCGGACTGTTGGCTGCAGTCGGTTTCAGCGCCCCTGTGCTGCTCCGATGCCACAGAAGCGATACCACCTCTGCTTTCAGCATCCGAGCACTAGTGCATCCAGGCCGCTGATCCGAGCTGTCAATCATCAGGAGCGCGCCACCGCTTTGGCAACCAGGAAGCTGGAAGGCAGAAGAGAGGAGTGATCCTGATGGGACCTTAGGGAAAACAAGAATTATCGGGCGATAAACGATGCAAATAACAATGTATTCAAATTCTGTGCTCCTGTGAAATCTAAAAACTCTGCATATGGTAACGTGCTTAAGGTGCACAAAGTATCCAAAAAACGATATCTGGAGGAAAGCCCACCCCTGGCCATTACCAAACACTACAAGTGCTCTTGTATAGACTGTAAACCCCCAATTCATTTGTGATCAGGTGCCCGGCTGAGAAACAATAATGTGTCATTTTGTCCATGTTACCGTCTAAGCGGCATTTGGAAATTATAATTTTCTCTCTTCCTGAACGAGTGCAGTCGATTCCTGCATGAAAATATCAAAGGGCCCCAAATGATTGTGCCGAGGAATCCCTGGCCTCACGGAGCAGAATAGGTGGACGTAATACTATATGCAAGAACTTTACACGGTAGAAACTATGCGGGCGCGAGGGCACCTCCTCTGCATATATACTGGGAGGATGCACATACATACAGTATATACTTCAGATTAAAGCCGTATCCCCCTAGATTATAAATTGACGCCATCTGACTACCCAAATGTGACTTTGTGATAATGGTAGTACAGGAAGCACGTGACGGCAGGGAACAGAACATAGTAGGAATGGCATCCCTAACTAACAGCTTAGGGACAGAGGAACCCCGGAAAGGCAGCACTTGATCAGTAGGAGATGTATCGGGCAAGGATAAGCTATTTTGCGATTTTAACACATCAATTATTTTTTGTTCTAATGATTGATAACCATTTTAACAGGGGGATTTTTAAAAGGAAAAAAATATTATGTAATCTATTATATTAATAGATGTGGCAGTGCCATGAGACAGCAACATCAGAAAGAAGGAATATGAGAAGCTGGAGAAATACCAGGGCCTCAAAGGAGAACTGGAGAAGATGTGGAAGGTGAAGGCAACAGTGATTCCAGTGGTGATAGGAGCACTTGGAGCAGTGACCCTTGGAACATTGGCTACAACAGATCCCAGGAGCAACATCTGAGCTCTCTGTCCAGAAAAGCGCAAAGCTGGGAACAACTAAGATCCTGCGCAGAACCCTCAAACTCCCAGGCCTCTGGTAGAGGACCCAAGAAAGAGACGGCAGCTATGTCTTTCTAATATTCAACATCCTCTGCCTCCTGCTTGCTGGGGGAGATGCGCTCCTGCTTGACTGACAGTTAAGACCAATGGCATGGTTGTGCCGTTGGTCTTAACTGTGTGACCTCCAATGCTGTAAACAGAGGCAGCATTGCCTCCGCAACATCAGAGAAAACCAGGGACACTCAAGCGGCAGGATCCAGGTTCCCGTTCAGCTCCAGAGCAGCACTTAGAAGCTCTAAAGCAAAGAGCTTGCCAGCACTGCATTCCTTGCCTAGGAGACCAGCTTTCAGTGACTGCAAATATGGCCATTAACATAGGCAAGGAACAGTAAACTTCAAAAATTACAATTTCCTGTATTAAGAACAGATTTTTAATAAAAAGTACCGTAAATGGCAAAGTTGCTTGTTTTTACAAGCATGTTGCAATTTTACCAACTGAAGATGTTGAGGAAAACCCCTTTAAAGGCTTCCAACGATGCATGCACAAGGGAGATTCATAGGGACAGTCCCGTGTATGTGTGGCCTTACTATATAATATGCTCCCACTGTTTCAATTAAGGCTAATACATTAATAACAGAGCTCTTATTCCTATAAACTATCCAGTAAGACAGAGAATACAGTCAGGAAAGAAAAAAAAAGTCCCTTATGTACAAACCGTAAAACAACCCAATGACATCTTCAGTGTACACAACTGTTTTCTACATCGGAAAATGCTATAATTCCGTAAGAATTTTTCCAGAGAGGTGCACATCATAGAAATTGCAAAACAGGAGTTTTCTTTATGATCTGTGATATTTCTGTACATGTCAGATTATTCCTTTGAGCCCAAAATGTGAGCGGTGCTATAAATGTCTGCCTTGCAAAGCCGGTAAATACATGTAATGTACGCTGAGGGGGGAGATGGGGACAGCACCGCTAACAGCCAGTGCCGATCTGCGGCCAGCGGTGATGTTACATTTCTGTTCGGAGAAGTACGGTAATTATATTAACACGAGTACAAGCAGCGCCAACTCTTAAGGCCTTTGACAATTACAAAATAAAACATTACCGCTCATGTCAATCAGCAATGAAAAAACTCCTGCAATGCAAAAAAACAGACTCCTCAATGCCGGAAGGTCTCACAAGACAAGTGAATGCTCCAGAATACGCAGCCAAGCCAGTCCCATATGTTGTACATGATAACCTGCCTATTGGGTCAGATGCACTCAGTATGCAATATTCAACACTTACAACTCTCAAAAATAGGAAACAAGACTCTGAAACAACTTTGAAAGTAGCACTAAATGCACTATAAATAACCCAGCATTTCCTGCATTACTCGCCTTTACCACTTTGTTCCTATTGTACATCATATTGTGCATAAAACTGACAAATATAGGAAAAATTGTTCTATATGTGTCCCAGGACATTAGTCATGTCCCCCTGCCTCCTCCGCACTGTGCCTTGCCTGGCTGTGGAACAACTGGCTGCAGCAGGAGCCTCTCCCTTTCTAAGATTGGTCAGCACTGACCATTTGCTAATCATCGGCCATTTCCCAACTAAAAACTAAAAAGCGCAGAAACAGATTAAAGGTGTTGTCTGGTAAAAAAATATTTATATAAACTTTAAAAAAGTGAAATACACAAGTTACTAATAAGCTTTACTTATTACAGATGCTCCGATCTTCAACTTATCCACTTCCACCACATGCATGGCATGACACACGAGAAAGCTTTCTATGTTAGCATGTCTTCAGTACTGTGTAAGAAGGGGGCTGGCTGATTTAATGGTTAAGTTTAATGGTTGAATCAGTGTGATGCAGCAGAAAAAAAGGCAAACACAATTCTGGGATGTATTAAGAGAAGCATGGAGTCTAGATCACGTGAAGTCATTATCCTCCTCTACTCCTCCTGTCAGGACTCATCAGGAATACTGTGCTCAGTTCTGGGCACCACATTTTAAAAAAAGACGTTCAAAAACTGAAAAAAGTTCAGAGAAGAGCTACCAGGATGGTGAGCGGACTGTAAACTATGTCCTGCAAGGAACGGTTAAAGGGTCTGGGAATGTTTAGCTTGCAAAAAAGAAGGATAGGGGGAGACTTAATAGCTTTCTACAAATATCTGAAAGGATGTCACAGTGTAGAGAGATCATCATTATTCTCATTTGCACATGGAAACACGAGAAGCAATAGAAAGAAACTGAAAGGGAGAAGATACAGATAAGATATTAGAAAAAACTTTTTGAAAGTGAGGGCGATCCATGAGTGAAACAAGCTGCCACGAGAGGTGGTGAGTTCCCCTTCAATGGAGGCTGGACAGACATCTGTCTGAGATGGTTTAGTGACTCCTGCATTGACCAGGGGGTTGGACATGACGACCCCGGAGGTCCCTTCCAACTCTAACATTCTATGATTCAATGAAAGGCCCTCATACATATTAGACTAAAGTTATCTGTTCTTACCAACATAGGTGGGATCAGTCAACAGTATAATATGTATAGGGGCCACAAGGGGGAAGATTTGGCTACTAAAAAGAACAGTGAGCCAGCCCCCTCCTCACACAGCACTGATGACATGCAGACATAGGAACCGCTCTCCGGTATCTAGGAAAAAAAACAAAGCTGTCAAAACCTGAAGGGCTATCTGAAGATAGGGGCATCTGTGGCAAATAGAGCATATTAGTAATAAGTAGAACTTACATTTTAAACACATTTAAGTATTTTATTTTTTTAACTAGACAACCCCTTTATAGACCCCTTTATAGCCCGTGTCTTCCCAGAATTTCTACAGTGCCGTTTCAGGTTTATCATTTCTTCTAGTGCTCTCTGGATTTCGGATTGTGTACTTCTTCTGTGCCTTAGGATATGTACACATGCGGGTGCTGTCTGCACATGTGAGCGGGTTGGAAAGACAAGCCGATACGAAGAAACAGGCAGCGCTTACCCGGGCACGATGGGAATGAATGCAGAGACGATAATAAGTCACGATGACTAGGAATCTGCACATCATATTTTGGAAAATTATAAAGCTTGGAGGTGAGTGCTCAATAGTAAATAAAATGTAACTACAATAAAATAGTAAGTCACACAGAACATTAAAAAAAATATATCCCGGCTCTTCCTCAGAGTCTCCTTTTTTTTGCTCTGATTTTATCTTCCATTACAAATAGAACAGAGAAATATATTAAGAAATATTCAGTACGTCAGAGGAGATTAGCAACGTCCCGGTTCCTCCTGCATGAGGCTACGAGACAACTGGCTGCAGCAGGAGCCTCCCCCCCTCAGGCCTGTCTGCAGCAGTAGGACAAAAGTTTGCTAAACTCTGCCCCTTTGGATGAGAGGGCAGGCATCAGTCAGCCACAAGATGATGGAACTGATTAGCAAGAGCTTAAAGGGAATCTGTCACTAGGGTCAGCCCTCCTAAGCCGTCTATATGGGCATGAAGGTTATAGAAAGCTGAATAAAATGATACCTTGATATCTGTAATCCGATGTCTTATTCCAGAGAAATCCACGTTTTTATTAAAAATGTAAACTAGCTGTTAAGATCCATGGGCCATACATAGATCTTCCGGAGAATCTGCTTCCAGAGCTTATTTTAAATGAAAGGGGGCATTACCAGTGTGAGACATGTAATGACTGACAGTCTGCTCTGAATCACACACATTTCTGCTGATGTCAGAATAGATATTCCTGGTCGGTCAGGTGGCATTGTTGTCTCACGCGTCTGCTGCAGCCCATCAGCGACTGCCTGCTGATTGACTGTAGCTCATCAATACTCTGTCAAAGCGGACATTCGTACTGATAAAATAGTACATGCCGCAGCTGACCCTCGGCAATGTGATGCACCTCACTGGTAACAGAGGCTGTGACTTCACTGGCACGAGGACAAAGCGGAAGGCGAAAATCCACTATTTTTATTTTAAAAGGGGCCATGATGTGATTAAGGTACGGACAACCCCTTTAATTATTCATTTCTAGGTTTTGCGTTCCTCAATGGAAAATGTATAAAACTGTGCTCATCTAACTAGGGAGATGCTTCTCATAAAAAAACAAATGAGATGTTAAGTCACTCTTAACATGTGAAAACTTATTTAAAGTCATTTCCTATACAGGACTGAATTCTGCACATATTTGACCCCTGTCTTTAAGCAGCACCTTAATAATAACGTGTTTATTAAAACCCGCACTGGGTCGGTATGATCATTTTTAATTTCCACTAAGGAAGCCTGGCCGCTAGTGGCATCGTTATACTAAGCCAGAGAGCAGGAAAGGGTCCCTCGCTCACGGCCGGCGGACATTCGCCTTTCCTTTGTCATTTTCACTAGATCAATAAATGCCGTATGTGGTTGCTATGGCACAGAAGCCATTTGTTATCCTCTTCGAAATGAGATTTAGCTTTAAGTGCATCAATGAAGGACAACTGTCAATCACAGTAATAAAGGAGAATTTGCACATTTATAAGGATGTCTTTTAGGAATGAACCGTATAACTTATAGTAAACCGCTCTATTAAAAAAAATAAATACATAAAAGGGGACTTGATACATGGAAAATGCAGTCCGATCTGCAGGCAGAATTCTACACAGCAGGAGGAGATAAATTCATATATAAAATTGTGGGAAAAGATTCAGCATCAACTGTGATTTATTAATTTGAGTCCCTGTGCTCATTGTGGGCTAAAGAGTCCAGTGGGCGGTCCTAATCAGTGAACGACTGTGGGCGGTTCTAAGAAGTGACCAATAGTCTTCTCTATACGAGTAAATACAGATATAGCTGTCAGAGTGGTATCGCCCACTAAAGGTTCAACTCGTGCGTCACTAGACCTCATGTACCACACCATAACACAAGTTTATAAGGTTGCTCGTTACTATATGGTGCCCATAGCCTTATTACTCAGCTATAACGACCATAGAGGTGAATGGGAAAATGTCTCCATGTATCAGACAAAACCTTATTAAAGCAATTAACAGAGATAAGAAAACGTATTGTTCTAATTGTTAAAAGAACCAATCCTCACCTGATAAATCCTCTGCTGCTTCAATGCTCCAAGATGGTCATTGTTTAGTATGCTGCATCAATTATGCCCCCCCCCCTTACCGTGACCACAGTGGTCAGTGATTGGCTGCAGCGTGTTGTGAATAGGCTGGAAATGAATTCCGAGCAGAAGCTCCCTCTGGTGGTTACAAACGGTACTGGACTGTCCAGTGAAGATTGTGAGGATTGGGAATCAGGTGTTACTGACTGGTCTTATATAAGGGAGTCGCCTTCCCATCAGGGTTGCCGGTGATCAATTGTTCTGGTCTCAATCCTTGATTCCTGTTTCCTTGGTAGCCTGCTGTGTCGTGTCTGAATCTCCTGCTAACAGATAAGACATTTTCTTCTTTTTGTTTTTGTGCTTGATTTTTGCATTTTGTCCTGCACTTCTGTGGGGGCCTTCAGGGTCCCCTCTGGGGGCTTGTGCCCTCTCAGTTCAGTTCAGCCACTGATGTTTGTACATTTGCTTTTTCCAGTTTTTTCAGTGGCTGCTGTTTTGTTTTTGGTTACACCAGAGAACTAATTTAGGTGGTAGAGGTCGTGTGATCTCAGGTGTTTTTGAAATTAGTAGAGTTGGTGCTTTTCAGGGGTTTTTGGGATTGCAGTAAGTGCCCTTCCTATCCTTTTCTATTTAGTAAGTTTGGGCCCCAACGTTTGCTCATACTATTTTCTGTCTGTGTCAGTATTTCTTCTTGTCTAACCGCCATTACATGTTTGGGGTCTTTCTATGTTCTTTGGGGATCTGCTCCGGGGCAGATAGCTTTCCTCTTTCTATCTTTAGGTGTAGTTAGTTTCTCAGGCTGTGACGAGGCGTCTAGGACCAACGTAGGAACGCTCCACGGCTGCCTCTAGTTGTGGTGGTTAGTCAGGGTACTGCAATCTCATAGTTTCCAACTGCTCTGGTGTATTTCCTTTTTGCCTGCTCTCCTCAGCTACCAAATCATAACAGCAGCGGTTACATGGGTGGAAACGATATCGCTAAAGCGATGTAAACAAAGACTCTCGGGGAGTACCAAATTATCAGAGATTTATCATGCAAGTAATAGTTCATTTATTATTTTATGGCTTTTTCCACTATTAAGACTTTTTTTTTTTCCCCCCAACGATGGAAAATTTCTTTACAAAATACAAAGATGAGCACATTTTCCTTGAGTAGCTGGAAACAAAACAGGGTACACTTGTCTTCGGATGAAGAATAATCGACATGATCGACTGACTGTCTGATGTGTATGAGGGCCTCCCGCTTTATCCTGACAAATGACTTTGGGGGAAGAGGAAAATCCAGCGCATCCAGCAGACGATCCTTTCAGTCTCCGGAAAAATAAGCCAATGTCAGAGGAGTCTGGCAGCGTCTTTCAAACGAGAGCGTCATTTGTACAGAGAAGTCGGGGGGAAACGGTCGGAAGGAACGATCATTTGTCCAACATCGAAACATTGTGAATGTGGGTGTATAAGGGCCATAACTGTTTCGAAACGCATCAGAGGTGGATTTTTTTATGGCATTCTGTTTGAATCATTTATATCAAGTGCAAGCTTGAACAGATTTACCATATTTATTTCTTTTTGGCTTAGTTTATGTTTTCACCGTCTAAAAATGAGAGTCTTAATAAGCCTGCCCCGCTGTATCCTAGCAGAAATTATTGGCCCCTTTATCACTGAACAACAGTTGTAAAGAGAGATCGCCACTTTTTAGATTAATGGTTATTAAAATGAACCAAGTATCTTCTGCACTCCAAAGTAATGGGTCAGCGTTACCAGACATTCCTTATACACAATGTACAAAATACATAGGATCATTTACCTTATTGTATCTTTCATGTGGCACCGACTGTAAGACAATAGGCTCCATCGTAGAAACATTTGCAAACTGGACTTCTGGGATATATAGTGCACATACCACATGAGCCCAACCTGGAAGAGAGAATGGTCTGTTACTACGTATCACACAGACAACTGGGAATCTGTCCAGGAAGCCCACCTCAATCACTACAGGGGTTACCCCAGAAGGGCACTGTGAATTAATGAGTGTTCTCCATTCAGGATCCTCATCCCATCCAGAGTGGTAGCAGTGACAGAGCATCTCTCGCTCTACATTACACACACAGCTGATTTATACGGACACTGTGTAATACCTAGTTCCCCCTGTGGTGGGGCTGTTGCGACTTACATTTTTAGAAGTTATTTCATATCCATATAGGGGATGACTTGATGATCAGTGGGGGTCTGACCGTGAAATGGAGGGGTGGGTCAACTATGAGCATCCATTTTTCAGGAGACTGTTGGGATAGCAAAGTGCAGTGGTACGCTTTTTCCAACAATTTCATATAGAATTTATGGAGCGTTTTTAGGATTGGCGAGACCCACCCCCGATCAATCGCTGCATCTATACCACGAATTTGAAGAAATTCCAGCAAAAACCCACAACAAAACCGGAACATTTGAGTACTCCCTTAAAGGGAATCTGTCACCCCATTTTTGGACTATGAGCTGCGGCCACCGCCATCAGGGGCTTATCTACAGCA
>VIAB01000019.1:587995-600578 GCA_009801035.1 Oophaga pumilio | reverse complement strand
GATAAGGATTGATATAGGAGCTTAGCAAGGAACGTGAACTCAGTGTCTGGACTCTCTGGGGTAATCCGGAGGACAGGGATAGACTAGGGCGCCACTAGTTCTAGGGACCTGGTTAGCGCCTATAGTCACAACACCATTGTGACACCATCACTGACACCCGGAGCAGCAGCGAAAACTCCTCACTGGGCTCAGAGACAGTGACTGAAGTGTGATTTATTTTATTTTATATTAAACTGCACCCAGAGACTTTGACTTTTCTGAAAGAGGATAACGACTTTAAGCCCGCCATGCACTTCCCCGAGTCCCCCATATTGCTGTGCTCACTCGTGTTCTCTATTATATAGCCGCTTCCAGAATACTCTGACTCAGACTTATTTACCAGAGAAGAAACTGGAAATCTGATATTCTGGAACATTCTCTCCCGACATAATTTTTCGAGAGAGAGAGAGTCAAGAAACCCCCATACACACTGGACTGTCGGTTGATGTTGCCTATATTGTTAAGTTTGAATTAATTTAGTCTAATATGTAGGGGGCCTTTAATTTGCCCATTGACTCCCAAGTAGTGTAAAACCAGCCTTAGGTTGACCCTATGTAGGACTTGCTTTGAGAAGTAAGCCATGCCAGTATTGTCCGATGGTAGCCTATCCCTTATTTCTTATGACATATTTATGGTGGATGGAGATGGTTTTTGCCCAAACAAATGCTTGCACATATTTTGTTTGTATGGCCGGCTTGAAAGTTGTCTTTACATAATCCATTCTGTCTGACTATTGCTATACTTCCTAGTTGTCAGATACTGTTTTAGTGTATTTATAAGCATAATTTATTATAATGTCCAGTTGACTGTTTTTATATAATCAGCTGGAAACTTCACCATGGCAGATCAACGTCAATTAAAGCATACAACCAATTTCTACCCAACCATTGGTGCAATCTGTCGAAACCGCCAGCATTTATATTCGGCATGCGTTATACTGTTAGATCAAAGTCAGTAGTGCAACCTCCATTCTCTGGAACATGCTTCCCCAACATCTCAGATTCTTCCACAACCTTCATACCTTCAAGAGAAACCTGTAATAAAGCTTTTGATTAATCTGGCCGTGTGGATAGCGTTTAACCCTGACTACAGTCTCCTATTCCCTTCCGTTGTAGATTTTGTAGATTATAAGCCCCGCGGTCAGGGTCCTCTCTCCGTACTAGTCTGTTATTCATTCAGTCATGTTTGTTGTGCTCATTTTTCCTTTATGCCATGTATTATGTATTGTTATACATATATACTGTTTATTATGCAAGGCGGTCTAAAATAAATATTAATAATTATACACCAGAATATAAATGTGATTTTTAGATTTGATGTAAACGTGTCCATAGCCTAGATACAAGCAATGTCCATCCAGAGATGATTGGTAACTAGAGATGAGCCGAACCTGAACTTAAAAGTTTGGGGTTTGTACCGGACAGTCAGTGTCTGGTGCTAAACGCCGAACACAAACTTTCCCCGGAAGTCTGAAGCAATGTTCAGAGTTCCGGGAAATGAGATTTTTTTTTCCAGATCCAAAATTCCGATCTCCATTGTTTTCAATGGCATTTGGGTTCTGGTTCAAGTTCGGGTACAGTTTTGGTACCGGAACCAAGCTTTTGGATTAAAGTTCAGGTCGAGTACCAGAACCCAAACTTTCACAGGTCCGATCATCCCTATTGGCAACATGTCCCTGTTTTGCTTTTTTTTTAACGTCAGGAATATGGATTATTATTGGCTTTGACCCAACAAGTGATTTCTGAACGTGATAAATGACAAGACTCATCCTGTAATGTGAAGCTGCTAATGGCCGTAGTGTTATGCCATAGATTAATCATGAAGCCTTCCCCTTACAAGAAGGGGGATTAGTGATCTTCTCCTACATACTGTATGTGCAGCATGAATCGTATTTTTCTCCCTCTCTCTATATATATAGTTCAGTTCATATATTATTTTATTTCTATATTATTATTTATTTCAAAGCCATATAAATGGTTATTCCCTACATTAAAAGTTATCACCTATGCAAGGGATAACTCATAATTTGAGGATCGGCGAGGGCTCGTTCCATTCTTTCTCTAGGGATCTGCCGGAGATAGCGAAGTCCAAACACTTCAGAGCCCATTTTTCAGGATCGGTTGAGGTCTCTGCGGTTGGACCCCCACCAAACTACTAGTTATCACTTATCTTTATTATAGGCGATAACTTTTAATCTTTACTTTCAGGGCGTAGTATATATAAAGCTGACCATATACCTTAGATTGATGTCGGCTAAATACCTCTCCTGACTTCACTATACACAAGAACGCTCAACTTGGCCGAACGTGCATTTTTTTTCAATGGGGAGAGAGGAGTAACCAATGGACAAATTCCTTTGGCAACATCTTGTCTCCCTTAAAATTAAAAGGGTCAAATGTTAAAATGGTTACCCCACCCGATCCTCCTCTCCTGTGATATCTGTCAGGGGAGAGACAGATGGCCCCCATAATCATCCAATTCTTCTGAAATCATCGGGTTCGGACGACTTTATTTATTTATTATGCTTTGCTTATATAGCGTCATTAATTCCACAGCGCTTTACAGATATCGTCATCGCTGTCCCCATTGGGGCTCACAATCTAGATTCCCTATCAGGATGTCTTTGGAATGTGGGAGGAAACCGGAGAACCCGGAGGAAACCCACACAAACATGGGGAGAACATAAAACTCCTTGCAGAGTCCTTGGTGTTATTTGAACCCAGGACCCCAGCGCTGCAAGGCTGCTGTCATCTAATGTGAATGGAGCATTAAGATTTTGCTTATGGCTGTGTATTGAGCCCACATTTCCACGCACATACATTCACGTTACATTATCATTGCTTATGTGCAGTGAAGATACAGCTGATGGGACGACTAAGTCTTCACATCCTCTCCATGTAATGAATGTCGCACCCATTTAATAACAGGAGGAACACATCTATTTGTCAGAATAAACCCTGCGATCGCAGACAAAGCCTTGGCAAATAATACCGTAATATAGCGCTTTTTCTATGTTAGTAGAAGATTAGTGGTGAAACGTACGAGCAGAAAGTGCAGAACAGGACATCACTAAATTATCTCCGATATCCAGCGAGTTCCAACTCGTACAAGCATCCGAGACATGGAGACATCACACAAAACACGACAAATCACACACAGCCAAGGCTGCAATTAACGGATCCTTCCCAGACTTATAGCTCCAGTAACAACACATCAGACTGTGAGACTGGGGGATTTACACAAAGTATCAGGGAATAAGTCTGAGTGATACAATGCAGCAATATATCAGCTGGTGAGAGTTCGGTGGTGGATTAAGGTTTATTCGCACTGGAGGTTTTGTTCTCATTTGATGGCCTGATTATTGTATCCAATAAAAAAATACAGATACCTGACCCGATCCATTACAACTTAGGGAACTTATGTTACAGGGACCTGTCAGCTCTCCTTATATTTCTGCTTTTGTCAATGCTTGGACTTCCAGAACAATAAATGTGGTGGAACTTCTTGTCTTAGATATTTGTATTTTATAATTCCTCTGTTATTCCTCCTGGAAATGCACGTCTGGGCATTTCTTATACACCCATTAAGATCTTACATACGCCATTGACAAGCACCCATTTGTCGATTTCTTTATAGATTTCCATGAGGAGGCACATTACAGGACCTTAAAGGGGTTGTCTGGTCTACAAGTCTGCAGTCACTCTATGTGACTGCAGACTTGTGAATCTTCACATCACGTGCACTATGAGCTGGGAGGATGAGGAGCACACTATGACCGCCTGCTCCTGGGCGGCTCCTGGGCGGCGGCACCGGAGAATCATGACAGTTCGCACCATATGAGGAGTCATGAGTCTGCAGTCACATAGAATGACTGCAGACTTATAACCTAATGCCAGATAACCCCTTTAGGACACATACTCACATGCGAGAAGCTAGGGCGAGTCTCGCAAGTCAATACCCGGCACTGCCGATGGCACTCAGATCGGAATGTTCAGCCGGGCATTGACGTGTGAGACTCGTCCGAGTTTTCTTGCATGTGAGTATGAGCCCTTAATGAAAAGATTCTCCCAAATTGTTATTTTATGAAGAATATAAATGATCAATAATACACAGCTTGCAAATCCTCTTTAAGATCTGGAAAAAGAAATGATCAGAATGGATACATTATATCCATCACGAATCCTTTAAAAACCTTCCCTAGGGGTGCATTCACACTAATGGCCCTTTCAACGAAATTTCTATATTTTACACATTAATTTGCTGTGAATTTCACCATGCATAGTGAAGAGTGACATTCATGGTGAAAATCTGCACCTTATTCACAAACCTCCGCTGCAGATACACTAGCAAAAAATGTAATCTACTCCGCTGCTACTGTAACGCATGAGAGCATAGCCTCACACACAGCAGATGCTCAGTAACTCCATCACTAGCAATGTGAAGCCAACTCCAGGGATGGACTTAGATAGAAGAAGGCCCACGTGCAAGAACACTATATGGGCCTTTTGTGTCTGTGACAGAAGTGGCTTACTGCTTTCGAGGTGGATGTGGGCCCTCTTACGTCTTGGGCCCCTGTGTGGCTTCACAGGTTGCACCTATGAAATGTTCCCCCTGGTCAACACACACCTGTACTGCATCCAGGATAGCAACCACCCGTCACTATATCATCCAGGAGTGCAAGTGATAGTATATGGGTGACTTTTTTGGTATCTTTCTTACATTATTATTTCAATATGTTCTGACCATTTTCTCTCCCCTCTACAGCTATGGATTAGGGAAGAACGAATAAGGGCAGTCACAGTCTGACCCAAGAACATTCTGTCCTAATATAGTCAAAAAAGACCAGATGGAACTAACATCGGTTATTGTGAAATGAGAAAAAAAGGAAGTGCAAACTGGAGACAACACCACAACGGCTTACTGTGTCCACACATAATAGTGATGATAATAGGATGACGTTCAGGAAATGTGAGAATTAGGGGAATAGACGCACACAGTGTGCACTTTTATAAAAGGACCAAGCACTGGGACACCACTCTTAATACTTGAATTCAGATTTTTCAGTCCCGTTCTCACCAGTGTTTAATATTTGGCCCCATTGCTCCCAGCGTATAACATCAGGCCCCTCTCCTACGCTGTTTAATATCGTGCCCCTCGTCCAGAGTGTGTAACATCCAGCCCCTTGCCCCCCGGTCTATAACATCCGGCTATCATGCGTATGGGTTTAAAACTTTGAGCCTGTGCTTTGTGGTCGGCTTCTCTGTCCATCGAGCCACAGCATATACACCTTTTCTCTGGGTGTTTAGTTTCTGTTGTCCTTGCTTCAGTCTTTTCATGGTAACAGGTGTTTTCATTTACTCATTTTTCTGCCGTCACCTTTTGGGTGCGGCTTAAGATACTTTCCCCTGCTGGTATTTCCTGCTGGTGACAGTCTCATTTGTGTTTCCAGCCATACTGCTGTAGTTTAAGATCAGCTAGAGTTTATCTCTCTGCTGTTTATGTTCTTTACCCTGCACCTATCTTCTGTTTCTTTTTAGGAAGTAAGTGGCATAGTCTCTAACAGTATGTATTTAATCCTTTATTTTGAATTTCATGATTTGCTTTACTCACTCTGGGACCTCCTTCCATTTCAGCACACTTTCCTTTCTGTAGGTAATTTACACTCTGCCTTTCAGTTCTTTAGGAGGAACGTGAAGCGCTCAACTGCCTTTCAGGTAGCACAGGTCTGAGTTGCCATCATTTATTCTGTGGCTATCTCGGTTAACGTACCTTTGATTGGTATTATTGAAATAATGGAAGCATTTAGGAGTCACAATAACTCAGCCACAAAGTGGGGACCATGCAATGTTACAGAGGGAGATCACTGAGGAGGAGATTGCATAAAACTCGCCAACGCTCTGCTGACTCCACAACTGCAGAATCCAAAACCTAATCTGGGATTAATATCAGTACAAGCACTGTGCCCCCGCCAGGAGCTTTATAGCAGAGCAGATGCATGCAGCCTTACATCACAAAGCACAATGCCGAGCATCGGATGGAGTGATATAAAGCCATCAACACTGGACTCTGGAGCAGAGTCACACTTCTCCATATGGCATCTGATAAACCAGTTTGGGTTTGGTGAATGCTAGGAGAATGTTACCTGCCTGACTGCACTGTGCCCGCTGTAAGGTCTGGTGGATATACATCTGCATATATACATGTATAATGTAAGGACAAGTGATCTATTTCCCAGATTGATTACTAATATACAAGACCTGCTAATTGCTACACGGGATCTCACACAGTAATTAATTGAATTATCCAGAGAAGACAATAAAAAGAGAAACCTAATTTCTCAAACGCCCCTGACTTGAGACATTATTCACATTCTGCTACTTCATGCTGCTACTACATGAATACGCTGCGATCGCTGACTGCATGATGTTAGCACCGCAGCGTCCAAATACCAATCCCAATACCGGTGTCTGATCAAAATCAGTTTCATACATCTAAATGGGGTCATTTCTGTGACGTGGGCATGGGTTTCTACAAATGGACAACTGCATGTGGACTTATCGATATGCTCATGTATTCTGTCCATCCATAGGTATATACATCTATCTGCCCCATTTATCCATTCCTTCTGATCCCATCCAGTCATATCTGTTTGTCTGCCTATCTATAAAGTATTTACAGATATGTCCAGATGTGAGTATAAAGATATACCAGCGAAACATATTACATGCATTTCCTATCTATTATTTATCTATCATCTATCTATCTATCTATCTATCTCATACAGTATCTATCTATCTCATACAGTATCTATCTATCTAACGCATATCTATCTATCTATTATCTATTTATCTAACTCATATCTATCTATTATCTATCATCAATCTCATATCTATCTATCTAATATCTATTATCTATCTATCTATCTATCTATTATCTATCTCATATCTATCTAATATCTATTATCTATCATCTATCTATCTATCTATCTATCTATCTCATATCTATCTATTATCTATCTATCTATCTATCTATCTATCTATCTATCTATCATCTATCTATCTATCTATCTATCATCTATCTTATATGTAGACAGCATTTCAAACAATAGTGCAAAATTTAATGGCCTTTTATTTGCCCATTTGGAGAATATTAGTCCATTATATTTTGCATTGGAGTTCTGCCTTTTTTGTGGATCTATCTATGTCCTTTGGATCTGTATGTAACCTCTTCTGTATTTCCTCCTCTCTCCTTCCCACCCTGTTGTGTTCTCTGTGCGGTGCTGGGAACAATGGCCGTGCCCTGAGGAGAAGTAGACTAGTACATACTTGCTGCATTTCCTGGCTCTTTATATCCCCCTCTTCCACAGACCTCCCTCATCTGCTGCCAGTAATAATCTGTGAGAGATAAAGTGTTTGTGGAGTGGAAACAAGTATTCACCTATCTACAGTACAGGTGATAACTTATTGATGGTTGGTAGTGGAACCGCTGGAACCTGCGCCGATGCGCAGAACGGGGCACTTTTATCCCCCCTACAATGGAGCGGTAGTGGGCATGCTAAACCATAGCTCCATTCATTCCCTATAGGTCTGCCGAGCGCTCCACCCCGGCAGCCCCGTCATTGATCTACTGATCGGCGCAGGTCTCCGTGGTTAGACACATTTTTTTTCATATCTGGTGATGTGATTTCCTAGCAGAATTACAATATTTTCTTAATTTCTATCAGCCAAATTGTGGATCGCATCACTCAGTAGCTTGTGGATTGCACGTTCGTTATCAGATGCATTTCATGAATTAATAGGCATTGCTAAGTCTAATGTGAATGAGGGTCTTATGAGGCAATAAAGTATTTATGTTACATGTCGTTTGGGCTTCCAAGAAATTGTTTCTTCAAACCATGAAATAATTGAGAAAAAAATTGATATTGTCTTTCTAATCCTCCCCTGTGTGCAAATAATCTCCTAGGGCGATAGGCTGACCACGTTTATTCCACAATCAAACGCAATATTTTAGAGAGGAACAAATATTATTGTCACCAAGTAATAAAAAAACAGGGAGAAGTTTGGATATTTAATCCATCAGTGTCCATCTCTCTACCCCAAATTCTTGAAAAGGCCCAGGAAATGTATCTCTTCCCTCTTTATTTAGGAAAAAAATGGTTACAAATTGCTACAAATCCTCGCAATATACAGTATTTATACATTATTTGGTGAATTTGACCATAGATTTAAGCCCTCTGTATTGCCAAATGAGAAATTTCCATGAAATGTGATCACTCCTCTATTCATTATCTAAGGGTGGCAAAGGTAGCCCAAGACTGTACTCTGGCAGTCCTATAGGTAGTGAATGGAGCGGAGGTGCGCATCACTTTATTCAAATGGGGCACTCCAGAACCCCAATTACTGGATCAGTGGGGTCACCCCGCTGGGACCCTCAACAATCGCTTAACCTGTCCATTGCTTCCATTTATGGTACAACCCCAGTAAAGTGATTCTGCAATCAAAATTTACAATATAGACTGAACACATTAGTAAGTAGCTCTCTTAGATTTAATGAGGCTGGTGTACTTACTTTAAAAATCAAAGTCAGAATGGCTGTATATTCCTTTGAGAAAATTTAACACCATGTCTTCCCACCTAGTTTAATTGATAGTTTCTCAGTGTCCCTCCTCCCTGCTGCTGCTGAAATGTCACACTGCTCAGTACCAGCTGCAGCTGGCAGTCAGGCTGGGAAACTGGAGATTACATATACTTGGACTCTTGACCCCTTTACGACCTGTGACATATAGGTATGTCATAGGTCACCTCCCAGTCTTTGATGCAGGCTCCGGCGCTGCGCCCACATCTTTTCCGGCACATGACAGCCGTCATGTGCCACTAACAGCCAATCCACCCGCAGCTATTAACATGTTAAATACTGCTGTCAATCTCTGACAGCGGCACTTAACATGCACGTGCCGGAAGTGCATCACTAACCCCGTACATCGGTTCCCCTGTCACATGATCGCGGGATGCTGATGGGTGGGCATTACAACCGGGGTCTGCAGAAGACCCCCATGCTTGTCATTGCCAATCTGCTATGGTCGCTGCCCCATGGTTGGTGTTCAATAGCAGATGATCGTTTCTGCTACACAAAGCAGAAGCCCTGCTATGTGCAGCACAAGCGATCAGAAGATCGCAGCTTCAGGTCTCCTAAAGAGACTGTTAAAGCAAGTCAAAAGATTTTGGTTTTTTTTTAAATGTTTTTAACCCCTTCATCACTTAGGGATTTTCCATTTTTTGTGTTTTCGCATTTTGCCCCCCTTCTTCCCAGAGCCGTAACTTTTTTTATTTTTCCATCAACATGGCCGTGTGAGGGCTTGTTTTTTTTTGCGGGACAAGTTGTACTTTTGAGCGACACCATTGGCTTTACCATATAGTGTCCTGTTAAACAGGAAAAAAAAATTCCAAGTGTGATGAAAGTGCAAAATAAGGGCTCATACTCACTTGAGCCGAATTCGGATGAAAATCTGATGGAAAAAAATCGGATACAAAACTGACCAATGTTAGTCAATGGGTCAGTTTTCATTTGCGATTTTTTTCTCATCAGATATTGGTGTGAGAAAAAAATCGCAGCATGCTGCGATTTGATGCGATTTTGGCATGATAATCGCTAATGCAATAGATGGAGATAGGAAAAAAAAAACGCATGCAAATCGCATGCAAATCGCATGTCAATTGCACATAATCGGACCATCCTGAAAACTGACCGATTTTTTTCCAGCCAGTGAGTATGAGGCCTAAGTATACGATTTGTATACTCCCAGCCACATTCCAACTAGACGTCTCACTTAATACACTTGCATTGAGCGAGGCCACGGATGTCTAGTCGGCACGTGACCGCTTGTATGCAAATCACTGCAGACTTATTCCCTTTAATCCACTCCCTCCCTGGCGATTTTTCAGTTATGCACTTTCGTTTTTTTCCTCCTTTTGTTGAAAGGGACATAACTTTTTTGTGTTTCTGTCAATGTAGCCATAAGGAGGCTACATGTGCAGGACAAGTAGTAATTTTAAATGATGCCATTCATGTTACCATACAAAGTCCTGAAAAACAGGAAAAACATTCTAAGAGTGGTGAAATGTGAAAGGTGAAATTCTAAGTGAAATGGTGAATAAAAAAAATAAAATCAGTTCCGCCATTTTTGGGGGGGTTTGATTTTATGACATTTGGTTTACAGTATTATTGTCCTGGCAATATGATTCTGTAGGTAAATGAGATTATGGAGATACCAAACTTACCGTAAATAGTTTTTATTTTTTTATATACATATACAGGGTGGTCCAAAAGTAGGTGGACAGAAAATAATAACTTTTTTTTTTTAGGGACAACATCACATTTGAAGTCACTTTCAGGGGTCTATATGATAGAAAATACCCAAAAGTGACACCATTCTAAAAACTGCACCCCTCAAGGTGCTCAAAACCACATTCAAGAAGTTTATTAACCCTTCAGGTGCTTCACAGCAAGTTTTGGAATGTTTAAAAAAAATGAAACATTTCACTTTTTTTCACAAAATATTTACTTCAGATCCGATTTTTTTTTATTTTTCCAAGGGTAACTGGAGAAATTGGACCGCAAAACTTGTGCAATTTGTCCTGAGTACGCTGATGCCTCATATGTGGGGGTAAACCACTGTTTGGGCGCATGGTAGACGCTTTTTATTGCAAAAAAGTTTTTGCATCACCATATTTTGAGAGCTATAATTTTTCCATATTTTGGCTCACAGAGTCATGTGAGGTCTTGTTTTTTGCAGGATGATTTGACATTTTTATTGGTACCATTTTCGGGCACATGACATTTTTTGATCACTTTTTATTCCGGTTTTTGGGAGGCAGAATGAACAAAAAAGAGCAATTCATGAATTTCTTTTGGGGGGGGTGCGTTTATACCGTTCCGCTTGTGGTAAAATTGATAAGGCAGTTTTATTCGTCGGGTCAGTACAATTACAGCGATACCTCATATATATCATTTTTTTATGTTTTGGTGCTTTTAGATAATAAAAACAATTTTTTATAAAATAATTATTTTTGCATCGCTTTATTCTGAGAGCTATAACTTTTTTATTTTTTGTCTGATGATGCTGTATGGCGGCTCGTTTTTTGCGGGACAAGATGACATTTTCAACGGTACCATGCTTATTTATATCCGTCTTTTTGACCGTGTGTTATTCCACTTTTTGTTTGGCGGTATGATGATAAAGCATTGTTTTTATACTGTCCACCTACTTTTGGACCACCCTGTATATTTGATGAGGCTGATTGGTAATCAATATGAGATCGGCGCATGGCGCACCCCCACTGATCAGCTGAAATCCGCTCTGGCAGTGGCTGGAAGTAAGTGATGTACAGGGCAGGACTCAGCAGCGCCACACATCGCCTAGTGGCCTTTGCCTAATACTGCACTTTATCTCCCATTCAAGTGAATTGGAGCCTCATCAATGACCCACATCAATCTCCCAATTTGGAATGGTGATAAATACATCAGCCCTGGACAACCCCTTTAAAAGAAAGCTGTTCTAAGAAAATAAGTAATCGTTTAAATCAGGTTTTTGTGTTATATATTTTCTTTTTACTTTTCAGGCAAAACGCTGGCATTTTTAATGAATTGGATGGGCCACATCCAGTCCTGCCTGGCTCCTCCCCGGTCTTGCCCATTTTGGGTGCAGCTACTTCCTGCCTAACTCAGTATTGCAACTTTTTCAAAGCTTTTATGCCAGTTTTCAGGTGTAAAAGCTTCTCTGAATTGGCTTTAATGCTTTTTATTGCACTTTTTTAGGGGAAGAAATGCATGAAAAAAGCAATTATGATTTTTTTTTCTCTTGATAGCGGTCACCCATTGGGTTAATTTATTTGTATATTTTGAGTTTTATGTGGCAATGCCAAATATGTTTTTTTTTTTGCTTATTTATAACAGAGGGGAAAAGGAATTATTAAAATGTTTAACTTTTTTATGTATTTTTTAGTCCCCTGATCATTTGATTCTATAGCATTGCAATACATAACTTATGGGCTTCACAGGAAGATGAATATGGCAGCCACAGGGGTGTAAAGGCCCTCAGCTGCCTTGTTTGGTAATCAATCGGCACACGGCAATCGCATTATTTAGGGGCGATGGGAACAGGGACACAATTACATCAACAATCAAGGCATTTATCTGACACTATCAGTGTCATCTAAATGATTAAACAGCAGATAATACACTTGCATTAGCCTCTTTGCTGGAAGTGTAAGATGCTTTGTTTTTTTTGCGAAAATACACAAGTGTCAAAAACTCGCCAAAAACTCATTGTAGCAACAGTGCAACATGAAGCTTGTGTGCCCAAATCCAAAACCTCCAATGGGACCCCAACTACTGTATAACTGGTCTTTAATAGTATTTCTCTTCTCATATGGGCCAAAAGTATCTTATGGACCCTTAGACTCCAAGGACCCATTATGAGTATATAGTGGGTACAGAAAGTTTTCAGACCCCTGTAAATTTTTCACTCTTTGTTTCATTGCAGCCA
>VIAB01000019.1:574509-586431 GCA_009801035.1 Oophaga pumilio | reverse complement strand
AATTTAAAGGGGTCTGAATACTTTCTGTACGCACTGTAGTTATTCGTTGCATTATACACTGAGATAGCTCTTGGCCAAATGCTCATTTAGTCACAACTTTTTCTGATTCCCGCGTTCATGCTCGACATCCACACAAACAATAGATGGTCATCCAGTCTTGCTGAAAATGACGTGTACAGTATGGCCACCTTTAAAAGAAAAAGGGATCTTCAGATCCGGCCACCCAGTGGTGAGATTCAGTGGATTCTTACCAGTTTGGCGAAACTGGTTATTAAAATCACAGCTAGTTTGCAGAATAAACAAGGAGCAATGCTCTGATCCGGAACTCTGGGCCGTTCTGGGCATTGGACAATTGGTAAATGGGCCAGTCTGTCCATGGGCCACATTGACTGCGATAATGTTGACAGTATCAGCATTCTCAGGACCCCAATACTATTATCAGCTGTGACGGAGCAAGAAGCCACAGTCTACATGCCCCGTCACTTACTCCAGCTGGATTCTGTCACGTGCCACACAGTGAACGTCAGTCAGCACGATATCATCACTGCATTGCTCTGCCCATGTCCACTGCAAAAATGGATAGAGGAAGAGTCTGCAGCATTGGTGGATGGGGAGCATGGATATAGTAAGTATTAGGGTTTTTTTTTGTGGGGGTTGTGGGCTGTTGTAACCATCATACTGTGTGGGGGACTATGGGGTGACCATCATATTTTATGGGGGGGACCATCATAATGTACGCTGTGGGGAAACCATCATACTATGTTGGGGTTCATCGTAGTATAGGCCATAGCAGACCATCATACTGTGCGGGGGACTGTGAGGTGACCATCATACTGTGTGGGGGACCATCATACTGTGTGGAGGGATGAAAGGGGACCATCATACTGTGTGGAGGGAACATCATACTGTGTGGGGTGCAGTGGGGGGGACTATCAAACTGTTTGGGACCATCATACTGTCTGGAGGGATGAAAGGGGACCATCATACTGTGTGGGGGGACCATCATACTGTGTGGCGTGCTGTGAGAGGACCATCATACTGTGTGGGGGAACCATCATACTGTGTGGATGACTATGAGGGAACCATCATACTGTGTGGGGGCCTGTGGAGACACTATCATACTATGTGGAAGTCTGTGAAGACCATCATAGGACCATCACCCGGTACCCCAGCGCTGCAAGACTACAGTGTTAACCACTGATCCACCATGCTGTGCCTCTTTGGTAGCACCCCCCACCCACATAATGCCATTGTGGCCCTAGTGTTGCCTCTCTAACGAGTGTTCCTGATACATGTATATTGTAAATGCACCTTTTACATTAGCCCTTGTTCTAATTCTAGTTGGGGGTTAGAAAAAGTGTAAAAACATAAAAGAAGCACTAAGTAATGAAGTAAGACAGAATTGATTTGTGCCATGCAAGCGATTCTCTACTGCCTTCATTCATTTCCTGCTCAGCCAGCTCAATCGCTGCCTTTGCTGAGAGCAGCAGTCAAAGTGAATTTGTCATCAGCTGCTGCGCTCTGCATAGGCGGTGACCAAAATGACAAAGCTCACTTCATTATACAGAGAGTTTTGTTATCTAAGTTGCTGCCTATGCAGAGGGCAGCAGTCGAGTGCAAACTCATCTTCTTTGCCACGCTTTGCATAGACTACTCTGCTCTAAGGAGACGTGGCACTTGCCGGTGCTGTTTATTTTATGGGTGGAGGGGTTACACTCCTATAAAATGGGGCGCTAGGCCCATATAAAAGAAATCTTCACGTAGAACCTGGGCCGTGTCTGCAGCATTCATTACTCTGTTATTTCAGATCTTCCAATATAAATGTGAAATACTCTCTTCTCTCAATACGAGGAGGCGTCAGTTGCAGATCTGAGTGTGTGATCGCTTCCTCCCTGCTATGAATGGGTTGATCTTCTCTAGCTTTGCGGTTTTCTACAGACTATTTTGGGAGCGCAGCCGGTTACTTCTACCTTTTGAGGTAAGATTTATAGAAGGTTTTATCAGCTTGATCAAACTAACTGTCAAGATGGGCGCAGGAATTCACAGGTGCGCAGTAACCGACGCACTCACAAACCTCTCCAACTAAAATGATGTATTTAAAGGGCCAGCCCAACCTTCCTAAAAAGGCAGGATAACAGGTAGTGCTACAGTAGGTCAGATAGCACTTGTTCACTGGTTCATCCCCATTCTCCCCAGCTTCTGCAATCATCTTGGTGCGGAAGGATAGGGGCATGTAACCCTAAACAGACTGCGGCCTGACAGCTAATTTCCTGTGAGCATAGCTAAGAAGTGTATATATCCACAGCAGATAAATGCTCAGGCATCTACAGGCCAGAAGCCGGTATCGGTGCTTTAGGGAAAATAAAAAAAGGATTACAAAGAACGTAAAGACTTTGTAAGTTGCTGACTGTCTTGTATCATTGACTTAGTGTTGGTATTCTGGTATTGCATAAGGATTTTTTTATCTCCATTTTTTCTCATCCGAGAGAATCGGATCACACTCTGATCAGAGTGTCTTTTGCATAATCGACCCGATTTTCTCAGATGAGAGAACCTACGGTTGTCTGCCCCTTCCCTAGAGATAGGTCATCAATATCAGATTGGTTGCAATTTGACACCAGGCACTCCCCTGATCAGCTGTCATTAGTGAATAGGAGTTGTTCTGCGGTGCCTGGCAGCTGCCACTACACTACTACCACTGCACGATGGAAGGATCTCTGTAAAGGCCCCGTCTCTCATAGCGAGATCGCTACCAAGATCGCTGCTAAACAGCGATCTCAGCAGCGATCTCGCTATGTCTGACACGTACCAGCGATCAGGCCCCTGCTGTGAATCGCTGGTCGTGTCAGAAATGCCTGGACTTTTTTTTGATCGCTGGTCTCATGCTGTCAGGCAGGAGACCAGCGATCAGCTGGTAACCAAGGTACACATCGGGTTTCCAAGCGCGGGGCTATGCCTGGAAACCCGATGTGTACGTTGGATACCAGCGCGCTGCTGCAGGGGAGCTGGTAACCAAGGTACACATCGGGTTTCCAGGCACCGCTCAGTGCCTGGAAAACCGAAGTGTACCTTGGTTACCAGCTCCCTGCATCAGCAGGCTGGTATCCAACGTACACTGCGGGTAACTAGGCGACGTTACCCGCAGTGACGCTGTCCTGATCGGTGCCTGTTTGGCAGCTCAGCAGCGATCCTGTAGCGACACACCAGCGATCCTGATCGTTGTCGGGATCGCTGGTGTGTCGCTATATGAGACGGGGCCCTTAGAGCTGATAATATCTGATCATTGGGGTTGTTGGCTGTTGAACCCCCACCAATCTGATTTTGATGACCTATCCTAAGGCTAAGTCATCAAATATTATATGCCTGGAGAAGTTTTTAACATACTTAGCTATTATTTCATTTAGAATGGAAACATATTGTCTGTTATTGGGCCTTGTGAGCACATCTTTAATAAGGGAAGAAATACAGGTGGAAATATGAATGAAGCCACAAAAAAAAGCTTTGAAAAATATCCTAACATGCACAATACTGAGGGAGACACAGAGAAAACCATTTGTACTTTGAGTCCTATTTCACTCATTATTTCAGTCCTTATATCGGTGCAGTCATGTGCACTAAGCTTTAATGGCGCTGCACGGTTTGCTTAGTAGACCAGATAAATTATCATTGTCCAGCACGTCCATATCTCATAAATGTCTGTAATGTGCACTGCTCAGATCGTACTTTGTGACTTTCATGTGTAGCAATGCACTATACAGAGCTACAGTGCGTCGTATCTGCACTAGCGGCACAGCACTTCACATTTATGGGTGGTTATTTACCACCGGTGGTGCAATACCCGGCATTTAATGTAAGATTAACACAGTTAAAGTTGAAATCAATGTATTGATTTATTGATCAATGTACAGAATGCGTTTTATTTACTCGCTTTGTCTCTGGCCAGACGAGAAACTGTAACAAATTATATCTCGGCCTGTAATAGCAATCAATAGATCACTAATTTGAGATCCTGACAATACCGCCTGCAACCTTTCCTTAAGTAGCACTGTCTGGCTTTGCAGCCGTCCAATTCTTCAAGGGATCTACTAATGGAGGAAGCCCACAAAGCACTCAGACTAAAACTAAAATCAGTATCTCCATTATGAGAAGTTATTGTGTCTCCTGCACCAGCGCACTAAAGAGACCCTTCTCTCGATTCAGTGATGACCCATTTTCCATCAGCAGAGCAACCCTATAAGTTTGGAAATACTTTAAGTACACCTGGCCATTTTCAATCTTACTCAATTACCTGGCGAATACTTACCTTATGCCCACTATTTTCTTGAGGACATTTAGGGCCTCTACTCACAATAATCACTGATTTGTCTACCTCAATATTAGACTTCTTTTACCCTTGCCGTGTTTTTGCGGGCCGTTTTTGCGGCCCCAATAGATTTCTATGGGGCCGCAAAAACGGTCCGTAAAAATTCGTCGGAGTGCCTTACGCCGTATGGCCGTGAGGGCTGTATTTACGGCCGTGAAAAAATATCAAGCCTACTCGATATTTTTCACGGCTTACGGATATGGCCCCCATTGAAATCAATGGGGCCGCAAAAATAACGGACACTTGCCCAGTGTGTTGATTTTGCAGTACACCATGAAGACCATATTTGCGAACGCCATATTATTTTTTTTATCAATTTTATTTACAATTTCCTTTTTTTTTTCCCTACTTGAAAAACGGCGATAAAAAGAAGATTTTTGCGGCCCGTTTTTGCGGCAGACCGTGAAAATTACAGCAATACGGCCCGCAAAAAAGCCCGCAAAAAACACGGCAAGTGTAAAAGAAGCCTTAGAGACACTTAATTTATATATGGCTCTGATAATAATGGGTCAAGTGGGGTTCAGATTTCAGAAATAGGATGTGAGCCTAAACCAGATCTTTTGACCAAAGGCTTCTATTATTCTCAATCCAGCCCTGAGAATAACTCAATGTTCTAATTCTACCCTTTTTCTTTCAATGATATCCATATTTTCCGTGTTTGTCCACTCTTTTGAATTCATTAACACTGCTCTAAAGAAGCAGCTTCTATCCTGCCCAGCTTCTTCTCTAGTGCTCTCCTTGTCAGTACAGATGAGGAAATAACACCAGACAGGCGACATCTTATTTGAAAGGCTGGTGGGATGTCTAGAGAAAGGAGAAGAGTTTCCAACAGGTCTCTTATATGTGAGCGGCTCACTGTGTCACGCCGGTGACTGCTCAGCCTTCTTAGCGCCACCCTACTCACTGCGTTCGCCGCTCTGCACCACCCTGTGTCAGGCCGCTGCTCTGAGTCCTCCTACATCACTTTCAAACACTGCTGCATATCCCTGCTGTCTCCACCTGGCTATAGGGAGGTTTGGCCAGATCCAGCAGGAATTTACACCCGCTGTGTCCTGTGTCCTGCAGGGTTTGTCTAACCCAGCCTATCCCCTGCCAGGCAAAGGATATATTAGACATCTTCTTCCTCCTCACTTTTGTCTGAGCTTAGGTTACTAGTTGCAGTCTGTCTCTAGGTATTCATATTGGTGCATGTTTGATTTGACTCTCCTGTTACCAACCCTGCTTGTTGTCCCCAATCTTTCTGACCTCTCCGCTCCTGACCGGCTACATATTCTGACCCTGTGCTCCCTGTCCTTACCTCGGACTGTCTAAATACACTTCTGTCTCGCTCTCCTGTGCTTCGCATAGTGAGCCGCTGACATATAAGAGACCTGCATTGACTCGTGGGTCAGCTGCTGCAGTGTCGGGGACTTCCTAGAGTGACACTTGGCGACTACGTATGGTCAAGCCTATCCTCACCACCAAAGGCTCTAGCAAAAACCAGGTAGTCACTTAGTCACGCCCTCCAGGGTAAGCCCAGCACACATTACACTGTTTTATATGGAAATTCAAAGGTTTGATTTTTATTTTTATTTTAAATGATGTAACTGCAATAAATTAGAAAGTTTCTTTAAAAAATTGGGTTGTGTTCACATCTGCATTCTTCATTTTTGTTGATTTGCTCCATCAATGGAGTAGAGAATGAAAAGAAACATCAGACCCAAATAGTGTAAAACAAACGTCCCTGTCATGGCGTCCCTTCTTGTTTGGTGTTTTTGGCTGGACGTGTAATGCGGGCTCTGATTAAAGATCTGAACAGAGGTTTAACTTGACTTCCAGTCCACAAGACAAAGACAGCAGACGTTCTATTCCTTATTGATTCTCGCCTATCAACATTCAGTTCCTCGTCTCTTCGGAGATGAACGGCGCACTTTCCTGATTGTTAATGCCCAGAGATAAAGTCTCCTGTGTTATCTCTTCTGTTCAACTGAACAAACCCTACTGATTTTCGACATCCGTGAAGGCCAATGTAAACCATTTTCTGCTGACCATCAAATCCTTTTGGGGACATGATCAATGATGGCAGATATCTGTTGTACTCAATGTTTTGGTTTTTTAACAGATGAGTCCATGGTAATCCTAAAAGAAAAAAAACAGCACACCTCTCGGACTCCCGCCATTCCTCTGCACTATTGGTCACTTTACTTGTTGGTCTCTTTGCTTTTTCATCCAGCAGGCAAAGTCCTGTGGTCGCTGCAGCCAGCCAGAGCCCTTTGGTTCAGACATTGGCATTTCGTCTGAGCCAAAAAAAAGCCAGCCTATGAGCTCTAACTGCTCAGACGAAAGGCTGCAACCAATCATTGGCCGCTGACTGGCTGCAGTGTTCAAGTGCCTACCCCTGTTGTAAGAGGAGGCTATGAGACTAGTGCTGTATGGAAAAACAGCGGGATCTGGAAGATGAGGATATTTTTTTTTCTCTTTTCAGAATACTGTGGGCCAGTTTGGGTAACGTTATATTGTAGTATAGGCAGCACGGTGGCTCAGTGGTTAGCACAGGGGTCTGGGCTGGGGTCCTGGGTTCAAATCCCACGAAGGACATCATCTGCAAGGAGTTTGTATGTTCTCGTGTTTGCGTGGGTTTCCTCTGGTTTCCTTCCATATGCCAAACACATACTGATATGGAATTTAGATTGTGAGCCCCAATGGGGACAGCAATGATAATAGCTGTAAAGCGCTGCGGAATATGATGGCGCAATATAAGAAATGCGTAATATTAATATAAAGCCGCCTTATCTCTTTTGCATCCCACAGAAAAAAAGCCCAAACCAGTTCACTGATCACAGCAGTGATTGATCACTGGGGAAAAAAGTATTTAGTCAGCCACCAATTGTGCAACTTTTCCCACTTGAAAAGATGAGAGAGGCCTGTAATTGACATCATAGGTAGACCACAACTATGAGAGTCAAAATTATATTTGGCAAGATTTATTTTGCAAATTATGGTGGAAAATAAGTATTTGGTCATTAACCTTTTGGTCTCAATATTTTGTTATATATCTTTTGTTGGCAATGACAGAGATCAAACGTTTTCTGTAAGTCTTCACAATGTTGGCACACACTGTTGGTGGCATGTTTTCCCATTCCTCCATACAGATCTCCTCTAGAGCAGTGATGTTTTGGGCCTGTTGCTGGACAACACAGATTTTCAAATCCCTCCAAAGGTTTTCTATGGGGTTGAGATCTGGAGACTGGCTAGGCCACTCCAGGACCTTCATATGCTTCTTACGAAGACCTCCTTTGTTGCCCTGATGGTGTGCTTGGGATCATTATCATGCTGAAAGACCCATCCACATTTCATCTTCAATGCCCTTGCTGATGGAAGGAGGTTTGCACTCATAATCTCACGATACATGGCCCCATTCATTCTTTCATGTACACGGATCAGTCGTCCTGGTCCCTTTGCAGATAAACAGCCCCAAAGCATGATGTTGCCACCCCCATGTTTCACAGTAGGTCTGGTGTTCTTTGGATGCAACTCAGCATTCTGTCTCCTCCAAACATGAGGAGTTTTGTTTCTACCGATCAGTTCTACTGTGGTCTCATCAGACCATATGACATTTTCCCAATACTCTTCTGGATAATCCAAACGCTCTCTAGAAACTTCAGATGAGCCCGGACATGTACTGGCTTAAGCAGGGGGACACGTCTGGCACTGCAGGATCTGAGTCCCTGGCGGCGTAGTGTGTTACTGATGGCAGCCTTTGTTACGGTGGTCCCAGCTCCATGTAGGTCATTCACTTTTTACTCACCGTTCTTGTGATCATTTTGACCCCACGGGGTGAGATCTTGCGTGGGGCCCCAGATTGAGGGAGATTATCAGTGGTCTTGTATGTCTTCCATTTTCTTATTATTGCTCCCTCAGTTGATTTCATCACACCAAGCTGCTTGCCCACTACAGATCCAGTCTTCCCAGCCTGGTGCAGGGATACAATTTTGTTTCTGGTGTCCTTCGACAGCTCTTTGGTCTTCACCATAGTGGAGTTTGGAGTGTGACTGTTTGAGGTTGTGGACAGGTGTCTTTTATACTGATAACAAGTCCAAACAGGCGCCATTACTACAGGTAATGTGTGGGGGACAGAGGAGCCTCTTAATAAGAAGTTACAGGTCTGTGAGAGACAGGAATCTTGCATGTTTTTAGGTGACCAAATACTTATTTTTCACCATAATTCCAAATCTTGCCAAATCAGACAAGGTGATTTTCTGGATTTGTTTTCTCATTTTGACTCTCATAGTTGTGGTCTACCTATGATGTCAATTACAGGCCTCTCTCATCTTTTTAAGTGGGAGAACTTGCACAATTGGTGGCTGACTAAATACTTTTTTTCTCCACTGTATGTCAATGGCTGTCTAAAATCCCTAATGTGTGGCTGATTAACCCATTCATTTTCCAGTCGAGCTCTGACCGATCCAAATATGAGGTATCTGTTATAACCTACGTCCGCCTTCTGTTGACTGCATCACTCCCATAGGAACACGTCTTATCTCCATGTATAATTAGTTTTTCCAAGCCATGCCAATATTTTCAATCAAGCCCTTGCTAGCACAAAATCTCTTCATCTTGTGTCAGGAGGGTCCGGCTCTTGTTTTTCTCCAACGTGTGGTCCTCAAGCAGGCGGAAACACAGACTGCATATGGCCCCTGTGCAAGGCCATGGGTCTCATAATCTCTGATAATCATAGAGCAACTCTAGTATGTTTGTCAATATTTGTGAGCTTAGATAAATCAGTACCCGAATATGTCACATGCAATGTAGTAGTCAGAAGAAAGCTGCTATGCAGGTGACAGTGGCCCCTTACCTGCTGGGTCCCTATGCCATTGCACAGGTCGCACGGATGGTATTTCCTCCCTGTCGTCAGGTAATGCTGAAATGCAATGGTAAAGAGAGAGCTGTGTGTAGGTTCAGAGAGATGAACTTAATTATCCTCTCTAGAGCAGTTTTCTGGTGAAAAAAAAGATGCACAATTTTTTCAAAATGTCCAACCTATTGCCCTTTTGCATCGGTCATTTGATAAAAAGTAGCTGGAGCTTTGCAAAAGTAGATGTAGCCTACAACTTTGCACCAAATTTAGTATAAAGATATGCCAGAAAACTGGTGCACACTGTAGCTGAAATTTATACCAACTCATGTCAGTCTTAGATTTCATTTCTCGACATGCACAGCTCCCAAAAAATGTGCCAAATCTATTAAGTGGCATGTAACTCTTAATTAATTTCATGCTCCTTATTCCAGGGGGCTATAGGTTCAAAACTGGCATATAAAGCACCCTGTAGTGCTCAAGAACATGGGGCCCATCTTTGAGCTTCAGTCACCATATCCATGAGTTCCACAGGTGCCTTTATGGACATATGTCTACCTTAATTTTGGGATCGCTGGCTTGGACTGACCTTGTTTAATTGCACCCCATCTTAAATTATTGCAACCTGTTATTGTCTGTCGTGAATGTGCAACAGTTAATATATGAGATACAGATACAGCAGGGTGGAGGTTGTAATTTAATGTAAGGTAATGTGTGTTTTGATAATATGGAGCTAAACCAATTGTGTCCAGAAGAATCCACCAAATGGCATTCAGCTCCGCCATATCTCCTCTCACTACATGTAAACCAAAGAAGGCTCTGGGTGCAGATATAATGCGCCATTCTACAATCTAATAGTCCCTTCTTTCCCCACTAGCGGTTTTATGGCAATTTCTGTTTGCTTTTGTGCCGATAATCACTACTTGCGGACAAGTCGTGATACTAGGCTGTCAAGAGGTCCCAGGTCAAAAGCCAACAGAGTACATCGTAGACAGAGGAGTGAGACAAAGGAGTAGACAGGAAACAGTCCGAGGTCAATATTCCAAGAAGGTAGCGGATCATGATAAAAGGGCTAGGCAAACAAATGGTCAAGACAAATCCTAGGTCGGGCAGCAAAGATCTGAATACTAGATAAGGAGCACAGAGCAAGCACACACCCCATGATTGGTTACGAGTGAATGTGATCGGATAAGGCAATCCCTGCATGTGTTACGGCTGTCGAACAGCCGCGAGACATGCAGCCGCAGAGACTCGAACATAGTATTCGAGCACGCCGAATATACTGGAGGAAGCCCGGGCTGCAGCTGATCTCTGATTCCTCTTCATGTTCAATTGGTACAAAGGCGGACACAGTGACGCCAGCCCTGATTGGGCGCCGGACACTACATGTCATGCAACCGCATGAGATTCCCGGAACCACAAGTGCCGACACCGCCAGAACAATGCCGGCACAGGAGGTGAGTATAGGCTTTTTTATTTTATCCAGGCCAAACATTTAGATCAAGAAGGGGTCGTCCTAGTAGTGGACATCCCCTTTAAAGTTAATTTATGAAAAGATCCTGGTAAGGAATAAGTAATAAACGAGGAGGCGGGTTAAGATAACGATAAACTCTTCTGAAGAAGTAAACAAACAAATTAAAAAAAAAAGCCTCAGACGAGTCATATAAGCATAAAATCCCCCCAGTATTGTGAGAAGCTTTTTACTACACGGTGACCGCAAGTTTAGACGCTTCTTGCAGCTTTCACCCTCTATTCCTTTAATTATAATACCATGTGAGGTTGCAGCAATGAAGAATAGAAAGCTCAGAGCTTCTGCGCCTTCTTGTAGTTAATCTGCTAATATTCAACAGGAACTGAGTGTAAACCCCTTTCCTGTGCGCTTGTGGGTGAGAGGAGGAAGCAGCGTTGTTTATCAGTCGTTACAAACATGCTCATCCACCCCCGGCGATACACCTATCTAATCTATATATACACACACATACATACACCCTGTTTTGCTCTCAACCTTTTAACTGAAAAACGAGAAGAAAAACAACAAAAAAAAAAGACACAGCAAAACAGAAAGACGACAACCGCATGGCGACCACATAACTACGTTTTGGTGGCACTGCTGAACAGATAGCACACTACAGAGACAAAGGGAATCATTATAGTTCATGTAAAGAGTCACCAGTAAATGAAGTCTCGACATTCTATATTGTGTGTTGTGTTTATTGTATAATGTATGTACTGATGTGAACAAAGCCAATAGACTTGGATACAATTGATAGAATGCTATTGAAAGGACGCATACATTTTATTTTCTACATATATGCTACGTAAAGTAATTAGCATATGTAGATGGTTCTATATCCCTGTGTGGAGGGGAAAAGGGCACATTTAGGGCAGGTCACAAAGGGCATTTGGCTTCCTTTCCCTAACATCTGATAGTCTTACCAGGTCAAGACTTGCTTTAGTTATTTTGTAAACTCGATATTCTTCTGCTCACATTTTACAGTTCATTTGTCTAATATTTTTCTACTGTATATACTTTTATATATGTATCTTTTTTAATTTCAACTTTTTGGGCTATTTTTTCATTTGCATTACTGTAGGCTTTGGGCTTTTTTGCTGCTTTTATTGACTCTGTCTTTTCATGCAGATTATAGTGTATAAAATGGACGTATACTGTCTAATAATAATAATAATCCTTTTTTATATAGCGCCATCATATTCCGCAGCGCTT
>VIAB01000019.1:436934-455667 GCA_009801035.1 Oophaga pumilio | reverse complement strand
TCTGAAAACATGTTCTATCTTTGCAAGACGGGTTTTTTTTCTGCAGGGAGTGCATGGATTTCTGCATACACTATTTATACGAATGACACAGGCGTAGAAACTTCTGCAACAAATCTGTCAATATTCCCAAGATCAACGTGAGTGTTGCATTTGTAAGTTGTACATTTCAATAAAGCAATAAAAAAAAAAACCTGAAAAAAAAAAAAGAAGGCAGGGCGTACTGGGGGGAGCTTAGACGCTTGGCTGTACACAGTCGCACACACTCACACACATCTGCCTTGGGACTGCAGTGTGATGTATTCTGTCTCCAGCTGATCAGCACTTGCACCGCCTGATCACTGACAGCTCCCTGTGCCTGCGGAAACTGTAGGACGTCGGTGCCAAGGGGGGCACTTTCTTTTTATTCCTTTTATTTTTTTTTGCATTACTGCTCTTTATAAAAATTCTTTTAACGAGTCTAAGAAAATGAACCCGCAGTGTGCCCGCTGTGGCAGAGTCGTGTACCCTACCGAAAAAGTCAACTGCTTGGACAAGGTAATTTTTACCTTTCTTTTTATTTTACTTTTGACATTTCTTTTTAATTTTACTTATCCAGATGACAAAGATGTATAAATATAAGGCGACTTTTACTCTGTGCCCTGTTTAACTAGTTCTGAATGATGGGCAGGTGCCAAGAGGTGTGAAAAGCAAGATTTGGGCATGGGAAGGTTATGCAGGGATGTAACAATGTAGCAGAGAAGATGTCAAAAATGGAACTCTTTGAGGTATAAAAGTTATGCACAATTCCTATTGTCCTATGTAAAAGCTGATAGTTACAGATGACAAACTTGGCTCTGCTGCATCTTTTTTTAGTCTTCTAGGGAGTGGAGGGGTTAATGGCGACGCCAGAGGAGAGAATACCTGAAGACTTAAGGAGTGACTCTAGAAGGAATGCTTTTAATTAGCAATTTCTTCATGCAGTAGGGAGGCGACGCATACTGTACGGTGGCGGCAGGGAACAACTTGGTGCCTGATGTGCATTGGAAATGAAAGAGTGTGCCCCCCCCACCGATGTCAGCTGCTATGTGTGCACAGTGGTGGAAATGGCTTCTAATCTCTTGTGCAATGTCACGTTTGGCTCAGGGGAGGAAAAAAAAAATAAAGGTTTTTTTTTTTCATCCGAGTGGCTGAAAGCAAGGATGCAGAAATGACTTGTCCAGGAGAGAAGTGTAGTCATCCTGTGCTGACGGTGGAGGGCAGGCGTACTGCTGAGCCATGGCCATGTCAGTCAGCAGCACCTGACAGTGGCGCTGATCAGACCTGAGCTATGAATAGTGGGGTAGTGATAATCAAGCGGCATCTCGGAGAGAGGAGGAGGACTAGAAGGCATGATGATGATGAAGATGAGAGTGATGCTTCCCTCATCATGCGAATTTCTTTCGCTGGTTTTGCTGCGATGATTGGCGACGAAAAATAATAAAGTCCCAAATGAGTGGTGCCGCACAGTTTACTTTACTGTTCGTAGAAGAGTTCTCCAAACCTAGCGAGTTATCACCCAAGCACAAGATAGGTGATAAGTTGTTTATCCCTGGGGATCCCACCAAAGCCGATGCTTGGGTATCTCCGAGAGTCCCATAGAAAGTCGAAAAAATGGTGCAAACTCCACTTCCTACAGACAGGGAACGTCAAAGCCCAGTTTTCTCAGCAATCGGCCCCAACAATAAGCAGGTTAGCCCGTATCCTGTGGATTGGTGAGATAATTCGATAAGATGGGACCATCCCTTTAATTTTCAAAATGGAGATAGAATCATAGAATGGTCGAATAGTAGAGTTGGAAGGGACCTCCTGGGCCATCTGGTCCAACCCCCTGCTCAAAGCAGGATTCACTAAATCATCACAGACAGATATCGGTCCAGCCTCTGTTTGAAGACTTCTATTGACGGAGAACTCACCACCTCTCGTGGCAGCCTATTCCACTCATTGATCACCCTCACTGTCAAAAAGTTTTTTTCTAATATCTAATCTGTGTCTCCTCCCATTCAGTTTCATCCCATTGCTTCTAGTCTTTCCTTGTGCAAATGAGAATAAAGATGATCCTTCTACAATGTGACAGCCCTTGAGATATTTGTAGACAGCTATTAAGTCTCCTCTCAGTCTTCTTTTTTGCAAGCTAAACATTCCCAAATCCTGCAACCGTTCCTCATAGGACATGGTTTGCAGACCGGTCACCATTCTGGTCGCTCTTCTCTGAACTTGCTCCAGTTTGTTGATGTCTTTTTTAAATCATGACCAGTGATGGGGTGATGTTTATAAGTATACATACATAGTCACTTAGGGTGACAAAACCAAACGCATCCATTATGTTCAACCTTACCTAGTGGTTTGATCCAGAGGAAGGTAGAATAAAAAAATACCTCCCAACCAATCATAGCTAATTCTACCTATGAACATGATAGTAGGGGAAATACATTCCTTTCTGACCCCACATAGCTCTCAGGTCATTTCTGTGGATCATTTACACATTATTCATTGACTTTTGTAATTGTATATGCCATTGCTACTTCTTGGCCTATAGAATCAAAAAGTTTCACTGCTTTTACTGTAGAGAACCCTTTCGAATACTGATGCTTGAATTGCCTCGGATGGTGAATGTCGGCTGTGTGAAACTGGGTTTAGGGTTTTATAGAAGGTATATATTGAAAAAAGTGCTTTGTGTGAACATGTGCTTACATGCTGCAAACACACCAGTTTATATTCCTGTTCATATTTTTTTTTATAGGGGGTAGTCTTCTATTTGGATTGCAGATTTTTTTAATCTCTCTTTTTCCACATTTTATAAATCTTACAGCTGCTGCTTGACGCTGAGTGTTGCCGCTTGATTTACAGCTTTTAACCAGTGAACTCAAGTGTTTCTCTGTTCTCTGTGTATATTTTTATGTACTGTAGAGATATCATTGTACAACCACAAAAGTTCCTGAGAATTATTCTTAGGTTCCGGCTACTATGCGGTATCAGCCGCCCGTGAGGATGGATATTGAGAGCTGTAGGGCAGCCAGGTGACACTTTTCTAATTCATGGCGGCAGATGTGTTTACTCAGCAAGTTAAAGCAAAGTGAAAGAATTATCCAGCTGCTGCTTCACAAATGGCCTTAGTTTCCAACAGGACAGATATTGTGATGTGAAAAGTGTATGCCCCCCCCTACAAATATCCCCAATCATGGCATAGATGTCAATGACCAGTTCTAAAAATGTAAAATTAGATAAAAGGAACCTGAGTAATGATGCCGCATCGTATTTGAAAGTTCTTGTTTAGACATATTTTTATGAGAATTAACACTTTAAAACTGGATCTGGGGGCTGGGTCCTGCTTCTATGGCCATGTTCACATGTTCAGTATTTGGTCAGTTTTTTACATCAGTATTTATAAGCCAAAAACAGGAGTGGAACAATCAGAGGAAAAGTCAACACGTCACCACTTCTGTATTTTATACCCACTCCCGGTTTTGGCTTACAAATACTGATGTAAAATACTGCACGTGTGAATGTGGCCTTACAGTGGTGATCTCAGCGCTAGTTTCGATCGCTGCTGTTTAAACACTTAAATATCTCTGTCAATCTTCGAGAGCGTCCATGAAGTGACACCATCCTGCAACATGATTACAGCGAGCAGATGGGATGCGATCGCTGACGGGGGCTTATTAAAGGCCCCATTGCGGACATCTATGTACTCCTATGAAATCCCTCTAAGGCTGGGTATAAAGAGAGGTTGTTAATTCGTATTGCAGTGTAGAGTACAGGCCATCAAGAACAAGAGTAAAAAGTAAGAAAAAACAATTTAAAAAAATAAAACAAAGAGCAAAATATAAAAGTTTGAATCCTTGCCATTTCCCAATATATAAATAAACATATTTGGTATGTATGATCTATGAAAATATAAAGTATATAACCTGTCCGTCTACTTTTTGGAAAACCCTTTCTTAAAGGTAACAACTAATTTTACAACTGTTAAATGTCACTGTCACAATTGAATGCAGCATGTAAGGGTATGTGCACACAAGGATATTTCATTCTGGATTTCTGACACTTCCTTTGGAAGTCCGAGGTTCATCCTAGGGCAGTGTGAGCGCAGCAGCCCATTGCTGTGTGTCACGTTAATGTCACTTGAGACACTGGAGACCCATCGCCAATATTGCTGGTACGGCGTCGTTGTCGGAGGTGACTATCTGTTATTTTTATTTTACACTGGGGAATTTAATATTTAAAGGGGGTGTCCACTACTAGAACAACCCCTTCTTTATCTAAACATTTGACTCGGATAAAATAAAAAAAGCCTATACTCACCTCCAGTGCTGGCGCCGTTTCAGCGGTGTCGGCACTCGCGATCCAGGAGCTCTTGTGCGGTGGAATGATACGTGATGCCCGGTGCTCAATCACCGCTGGCATCACTGTCTCCTCCTTCATACAGATTGAACATGAAGAGGAAGTCCGGGCTGCAGCTGATCTCTGATTTTCTCTTTATGTTCAATCCGTAAGAAGGCGTGGACTGTGATGCCAAGGCTGATTGGGCGCCGGTGTCACAGCACCGCAAGAGATCCCTGGGACCGTGAGTGCTGACACCGGACCAGCACTGGAGGTGAGTATAGGTTTCTTTATTCTATCGGGGTCAAACATTTAGTTCAAGCAGGGGTTCAATTGTGACAGTGACATTTAAGAGGTGGAAAATGAATTGTTATCACGTCAGCCATGTTTTTATACCGAGGACAACAATAATTTTTCAATACAATGCACCATTTCTGTATTGCATTACATTGTACAAGGAATCGCAGGTACAATCCCACAAGGAAGACTAATAAAAAAAGTGAAAAATAATGAAAAATATAAAACAAAAGAATTTCCTGAACATAAATAAAATCTAAAAAAAAGTTAAAAATTAAACATATTTATCATCACCGTCTGTGTAATTGTGAAAATCAATAAAATATTATATTTATCCCGTTCAGTGAATTCCGAAATAAGGTCAAATTGGCAGAATCGCCAATCTTAACCTCCTCCAAAAAACATGAAAAAAACAAAAAACAAACTAAAAAGAGTTCAGAAAGTCGTATATACCCCAAAATTGTATGAATAAACACTGCAGCTCATATTAACCAAAAAATAAAAATAGTTCTTGGACGGAGAACAGAAAAAATTCTGAGAGTGAAGAGAGGCCCACTTAGAGCTCTGTTGCGGTAAACCTGGAGCCTGCCCTGGTGATATTATTTGAGCAGTGTATGGTAGTACTATGCAGAATCTGATAACGCCGATATTTGTGCACTTTTATCATATTTTGATGTTCCTTTTAATCTGGAATTGCAATCCAATGGTAATGTTTTAGCTGTAGCTTGTTTTTTTGTGACCCCCCTAGTTCCCTCCTTACAACATAAGAATCTGCGCAGTGTTTTGCCCCGAGGCGCTCACATCGGCTCTTGTCTGTAAGTCGTCCTCCAAGTTACTGAGTAAATAAAGATAAATTCCTTTTTCCTCTATTTAAGCACAACCTTATATTTGCGAACATAGTTTTTTTTTGTCTTTTCAAGCAAAATACCTCAAAATAAACTGTCTCAGATTCTGTACAGGAAATACATATTAGTGGCATCCTCCCTGCTACAAAACAAATAGAACAAGTATTTCACCCGCCTCACCCGCCTCTGCCATTCCCAGCATCCTCCACCTAACCCATCCCTGCCTTGTGGAGGGAAATTCTCTGCCTCTCTAATGCTTAAAAATATGTAGTAGATTTATGAGAGGAGGTAAAACAAGGACAGAGGAACAGAAGTCTATGAGTTTAGACCACTTCGGCAGACAGATGCTTAAAATAGGCCACTTAGGCCACTTTCACCGGCAGCAGTTTGGCCTGTATTTTGCATGAACATTTCCAAGTCAAAAGCAGTAGTGGGTCCAAAATATAAAAATGGTACAAATCTTTGAGCATGAATATATATAAAAAAGCCTCTGATGTCTAATATGAACGTAGTATACCACTGATTCATCTGTATCAACCACAGCTTTTTTGGGGGGACTTAACCCCTTTTAGGATTGGGCAGTTTTTCACTTTTGCAGTTTTGTTTTTTCCTCCACTTCTTCTAGTGCTGGTGTCACATTTGCAAATGTGATCTGAGAAACTCACACAAGTTTCTTGCATCAACACCCGGCACTGCCGTCGGCACTCGGACCAGAGCGTGCAGCTGCATAGAAATACATGCAACCGCACGCTCCGGTCCGAGTGCCGGCAGCAGTGCCGGGTATTGATGCGAGAGACTGTTGTGAATTTCTCGCATCAAACTCGCAAGTGTGACACCGGCCTAAAAGACATAACCATATGAAGGCTTATTTTTTTTCCCGGGACCAGTTGTTCTTTTGAATGACACTATTGTTTTGACAATGTACTCAATAATGGGGAAAAAATTCAGTGATGTGATGAAAAATGTGCAATTTTGCCTTTGTTTTTATGGTATTCATTGTGCGGTAAAAACGATCTGTAAACCTGATTGCACAAGTTAGTAATATTATGGAAATAACAAACGTATTACTTTTTCAAAAATTTAAGTGATGAAAAAAAATTCAGATGTTTGTAGATATTTTCTGAGACCGGCAAAATGTTTTAATTTTCCATCAACGGAGCTGTGCAGGAGCTTGTCTTTTGCATGGCAACCTGAAAATTTTGGGGTACATTTAATGTTTTCATTAATTTTATGGTATTTTTTTTTAGGGAGGAGTGGTGATGAACTGCAATTCTGATATTTTGACTTTTTTTTTCTCCTTATGGCATTTACCGATCAGGTTAATAGTTATATTTTGGTAAATCGAACTTTTAAAGACGAGGCAGTGCCAAAAATGTTTATATCATACTTTTTTTTTAATTATTTGTTATTAATGGGGTAAAAAGTGAGCATTTGATTTTGTGTATATATACACACAGAGACTGACAGTGGCATCTAAATGGTTAACAGCTGCTGCTCCAGCTATCAATAACAGATGCTGGCCACTTAATATAGCCAGCATCAGTCACGTGGCCATGTGTGGAGGGACCTCAGCTCCTGAGCCCCCCTACATGGGGTCACCCCAATACTGAATATACAGCTAAGTCCATATATGCAAAGGGATTAATGAAAACCTGTCCCCAGGTAAAAAAAATTATCAGTATTTGCTTCTGTTTTGTTTCTGCTGCTTCCCTGAGCAATCTGATTTTTTTTTTCTTTTCATGTACACCATACTGTTCCAGAGATATTGGTCATTTTATTTAGTGCTTACTTTTATGGTCTTTACCAAGGGGGCGGAGCTCAAAGGGTAATAATACAGAGCAGTCAAAAGACACACCCTAGAGGATCCTGTGCCCCATGCCCCTTGGTAAAAACCATGGAAATCACCACTAAATGAAAAAGCCCCAAATCACTGCAATCATTGATTTATTCATTTTTTGCAAGGCAAACTTTATTTTTCATAGGCACCATTTTAGAATACATAAAAAATTTTGATTTCATTATTTGGGAAGCAGGATGAACAAAATCATGTCTTCTTATAGTTTTTATTTTACAATGCGTTATCCGTGTATGATGGTGGCAATAGCAATTTGTACTATTTTTTTTATATAAAACATTGTGTTAAAGAATGACTTAACATTTTTCATATTCACTAATCCTACAAGCATTGCAAAGTTATGATTTTTATTAATATATTAAATTGTTTTGAGAAATGAGTAAATTCACAGGACACTCCTCTAGAGGCCACGTCAGAATTTAATGGCCGCCGTACTAAAACCCGTCAAACCTCCTCTTACCTTTAGAAATGTCCGGCGCCTCTTCTGATTTGTAGGCCCAATGCGACATCATCGTTGTGGCATGACGCATGAATGACCAGGCGTCAAGTCCTCCTGGGCTCTTGTCTAGCAATAATTTGCCACAGAATACTGACTTGCCGATTAGCCATGGTCCTGTGAATATATTCACTCATCTCTACATATTTTGCTTCCTTGTCTCCCCACCACCATGCTGTTCCAAGCCCTTACACGTGGCCAGTTCATGTTTCTTTAAAAGCTCTTTTCAACTGTTGCTTAGCCAAGATCTCTACACAATGTACAAAGTATGGGAATTCCCCTGTATGATTATGAATGGAGATCAGAGAGGTTTAGAGAGTTTCCTATTCTGACTTTATGAGAATAGTTTATAGATTTTGGCTGAGCAGCAGTTAAAAGGATCATCCAAAGGGCAGGTGCAGACAGCCGTGTATTCTCTCATCCCTGGAAATCACACTCTGATCAAAGTTTGATCAGAATGTATTCCGTGTTGCAGCAGTACTGGCGCCTCTGCATGGGTCTGCCTCCCTGCCTTTTAAAGGGCCAGTGCGTGCTAGTGAAACGTCCCCAGCCAATAGCTGGGAGGCATTTGGTATATAAGGCATCCTCCCCTATTGGGAGGTGCTTTAGCAACTTTAGTTAATCAGTATATTTCCTACTTGCTAGTTGTTAGGTCCCTGTACCCGTGCTCTTTGATTTTGTCCGCCCTGCTTAGCTAATCCTGTTCACCCAGTCTGCACCTGTTCCAGTCCATCTTGCTGAACTCATACCCATATCTATCCTGTCCTGTTCCTGATCCGCTTGATCCCGCACCTGTCTACCAGTTGTGCCCATCTGCTAACCAGTTCCTGGCCAGTGCTGCTTCCTTGTCCCTTTTGGTTGTCAGCTGCAACGACTCCGTGGGTCAGTCCTGGAGTAGAATCTGGAGTAGATCTGGATCCAAGTCTAACCCCAACATCAGGGGCTCTACCAAAGAGTCAGGTGGTTGCTTAGTTATGCCCCTCCAGAATCTTCCCGCACCGTGACACAGTGGTTCCACAGCCATGTGTGTAACAATCCAATTCTCACAGATGAGGAGAAAATGGAGAAAAAAAATGTCTCCATCGTCTTCATTCTGTCAGTTCATGGAAATAGGACCGCACTCAGATGTCATCCGAGTGCAGTCCGCTGATTTCCATGGAATTATTGACTTGTATGGCTGGGTGAGATTCGAATATTGGATCAAACTTGGGCATGCAGCGTTTTTTATTTGCAGCAGCTCGATCCAAGGAAATAATCTGACATGTACATAGCCCCATAAAGTAACATTGGTCCAAGTGCAATCCTATGTTTTGTTGGATCGCACCCGGATCGAAAATACAGCCCATGTGCACGAGCCCAAAGGAGCGGGTACTGGTCATGTGAAAACACCCCGCAATGTAGTGCTTGGCAGAGAAGGAAACAGAATGATAAAATGCATGCAATACTCTGCGCTCCACCATAAAGTGTGTGGGCAGCTTTAACCCCTTCACCTCCTGGGTTTTTTCATTTTTGAGTTTTCGTTTTTCGCTCCCCTTCTTCACAGAGCCATAACTTTTTTTATTTTTCCGTCACTATGGCCATGTGACGGCTTGTTTTTTGCGGGACGAGTTGTACTTTTGAACGACACCATTGGTTTTGCCATATAGTGTACTGGAATACTGGAAACAAATTCAAAGTGCGATGAAACTGCAAAAAATGGCAATTTCACAATTGTTTCTTTTTTTTACCATCTTCACTAAATGCTGAAACTGACCTGCCATTATGATTCTCCGGGTCATTATGAGTTCGTAGATACCAAACACATCTAGGTTTTTTAAGTGGTGAAAAAAAAATCCGAAGTTTCTAAAGTTGACATTTTCCGACTGAATTAAATCAGCTGACATGTGCCTGGAAATTTGCGGGTTCATCGCCGTAGGCTGCAGCAAACGGGAGGGGGGAGGGTGTTCGTGACAGCCAATCAGGGTCTTGCTCTAAGTTTTTCGGGGTCATTTTCAAAATGTCAATCTGATTGGCTGCGATGGGCAACTCCTTCACTATTCCTTTACATCGGTGTAATGGATCTCCTGTGTGCTTGTATTCCCTTGACTACCGTCCAGCTTTTTTTTTTGCATCCTTGAAATGGTTTTGTGTAACCGTTTTGATAACTAGTTGAGTTGAGAAACTCTCTGTACGACCTCAATCACCCCCGGGGGGTTTGTAACCTGATTCTGTGAAACAGAAATATTTGTATCCTAAGGGAAAGGAATCTTTAAAGGGAGGTTGCAATCATTTCCCTTTTATTTATTAATTGATAGAAGTGATTTATTCCTGGTGAGAAGCAATTATTCTGACAGAATATAATCCCAGCCTGATGGAAACAAAGTTAGCAATTAAGTCCGTTCTTATAAAAACCTAATAGTTTTCTCCCACATTGAGTTCAATTATTTGTCACGTCGGATGTGACTTGCATGTTACCTTTAGAATGAGTAAAGCGTGTAATTTAATTGTTTCGTACAACTGCGGCATTCATTAATGGAATTTGCATATGTAAGTAGACCTTGAAATTTGTTCGTTCTGGGGACTTCGTTCCTCGGCTCTTTGAAGTTTAGCTTTCAGGGAGAGCTGGTAATGAAATATTTACTGAATGCTAAAGTAACTGTTGAAATTGGTTAAATCAGTATGTGTGATGAATTATGGGTATCATAATCTTTTGTAAAGTGCTAGACGCCACGCAGAGAAAATCAAAAGGCGTTGTTGCAATTGTTTACTAGGAGACATATAGAAACACAGGATTTAGATGATCATTAAAAGGGTTTGTTTCAGTAAAATAATCTCTTTGGATATGATGGAATAACCTTTACCTGCGGCCACCACTAGAAGGAGCTTACTGCATAATGTACATACATAGAACTCAATAGTATGCATTCTGCTCCTAAGCTCCCTCTAGTGGTGACTGCAGTAAGCCAGAATTTTATCATTAAACAGTATTAACCTGGTTCATTAAAGGGAGTCTGTCAGGAGGTTTTTGCTATGTAATCTGAGGACAGTATGAGGAAGGGGTTAAAGCAAAGAATTCAGTGATGTGTCACTTAGGCTGTGTGCTGCTGTTTACTTACAATGAATGTTTTATCACCAGGACATTATTATTGCTGTGACTAGCTGGCACATGCTTGCTAGTCTGACTCTGTCACCTACTGTGATAAGCAGCTCACTGTTAATAGACTATGTATATAGGAAGCCTGGGCTAGATTCCTCAGCTCTACTTCATGTTATATCTAGTCTGACTCTGTCACCTACTGTGATAAGCAGCTCACTGTTAATAGACTATGTGTATAGGAAGCCTGGGCTAGATTCCTCAGCTCTACTTCATGTTATATCTAGTCTGACTCTGTCACCTACTGTGATAAGCAGCTCACTGTTAATAGACTATGTATATAGGAAGCCTGGGCTAGATTCCTCAGCTCTACTTCATGTTATATCTAAACGCTCTGATTGTGTCACAACTGGTGCACTCAGTGAACTAAGTGATACATAATTGGACTCAGGCTTAATTGGCTATAATATGCTACTCTCAGATTAAATTGCAAAAACCAGCTGACAGATTCCCTTTAAGAGTGGCATTTTGTGCGCCCATCTTAATGAGGAGCGTACAGGTATAAGATGCGCCAAATTCATTAAGAGGCAATACCTGGTAATTTATTCGGTCCATCTTATCAGTGTTGTGCTCCTCACAATAAATAATAATATAGTAGGGGATTAGTTAGATTTATAGCGTAAGAAACGTCGGCACTATTGATGAATTTGATGGGCAGGTGTAGACATGTCCATATTCTGCCCCATTTCTTCCCCATTTTGGCAAAGCTGGTGTGAAAATGCCAACAGTTGCTACATTGTTGCGCAACTCCACATTACACAAAAATTATGCAACTTTTCAAAGTCTTTGATGGCAGAACGGGGGTCCATGTCGATACACAGAATTGGATTTCTAAAAGTAAAATTGATCTCTGATCACTATGAAGACGTAAGAAAAAAAAATATGGACAGAATTTTGGGTCTATTCAGATTTTGAACATTTACTTAATGGATGATTGTACATGTTCATAAATGGGCTTTATCATAGATATCTGTTACATTTTGATCAGAAAATGGTTTTGTAATGATCTAAGCAAGATTCAGTAGAGCTGTGAGGTTGGAGAGTTCTTGGTGTAGATAGGACTGAAGGGCTGAATAGTAGAGATGAGTTAATTAATTCGTGTTTTACAAAAATATGAATTCTCCAGTGTTACTCCGGCCACTCGCCTCGCACACCTTCTAAGTGCCGGCCTACTCACCACGTGTTTCGGTCTGCTCCACACAGTACCTGACCATTCAAGCTCTGCTGTTTCGGAGTCATGGGGGTAGGTTGCGGCTTAACTGCAGGAATTTGTATCCACCCTGTCCTGCAGAGATCTGCTTCCCCCACTATCACCTGCCATGATATATCAGGCATCTCTACCCTCCATTCCTCGCCTGGACTTAAGTTCTAATAACTCTGTCTCTAGCTTCCTGTATTGGCTTATTCCTCTTTTGTCTCACTTGTGGTTATCGACTCTGCTTGCCTTCTCGTTTATCCTGATCTCTCGACTCCTGACCTTGGCTATGAATTCTGAACCTGTACTGCCTGCCCTAGCTATGGAACATCTGACCTCGCTTTTGTCTCGCTCACCTGTACCCCATACCCGAGTCTCTGACCCTCTGGTCAGCTGCTGCAGTCCTGGGGCTACTCTGGAGCAGTAACTGGTGACTACCGGTGGCCCAGCCTATCCTCAACATCAGAGGCTCTAGTGAATACCCCGAGGTCACTAAGTCACCACGTCCCTCCAAGGTAAGTCCGGCCCGTGGCCCAGTGGGCCCACACCCACCAGCATTACATACAGTATATGGATTTTCTTTTGTATTTCTATTAGCACAAATTCAGCAAAATGGTGGCCAGCTGCGGTAAACCATTTTGCTGAACCGTAGAAGGGCAGTCTAACATATTTTTTTTTTTTTAATACTCACCTCTTCACTCAACTGTCCCATGCCCCTGCAGCCCACTGTCTGGTCCTCCGTGTCTCTTCTTTTCCACTTTCCCCATCATGCGTATCTTCTTCAGCCATCTTTACTTGAGGCTTTGGCTTTTGGCTAGAGAAGACCAAAAGCCAAAGTTCCATTGCGGCGCACGCCTGATGCCATGTCGATACTACACATGTCACCTGAGTGACAGCATGGTATACACTGACATCAGTCGGCAGCCTTGTCAAGCCGAAAACCATGGCCTGGATCGAAGAATTCCGAAGAGAATGTGCACGTCGGGGAAGGGGAAAAGAAGAGACAGGGAGGACCAGACGGCGAGCTACAGAGGCAGTGGGACAGTTGGGTTAAGGGGTGAGTATTCATGTTACATCAAATAACTTTGCTGCAAATTTAATTCCTATGTAAAATTTGGTGAGTTTGAATCTTGGATCATCTCTACAGTGTTCTCAATATTTAGTATTTGGTTTGATCTTAGGTAAATTGCATTATTGCTAAATAACTTCTCCAGAGAAAACCTCTCTTTGAATGACAGATTTGAGCATATTAATTCCAGAAAGTGTGAAAACTGCAAATGTATTGTGCAAATCATCACTGAACATCAAAATCTTTCTTGCATCTAGTGATGTCATTAAGGGTTTGTTAAGCTGCCGGAACATAATTGCTGTTACTTCTCTGCTCTTGTCTTGTGCGTTAAACAATTAGTCTCCTGCCTCTTCATCTTCAGCAGCCGTCAATGGATGGGTGAATGGAAAGAGTTGTTGCAATCACAAAGCCTTGAATATGATTTGGGATGAGACGAATGAAGTCATTATAGCACGTGACAATGTGTCTTTGTTTTTTCCGTATAGTACTGGCATAAAGGATGCTTCCATTGTGAGATCTGCAAAATGACGTTAAACATGAACAATTACAAGGGATATGACAAGAAGCCGTACTGCAACGCGTAAGTACTATGACTTCTCCATGGAAGAAACAGCAATGGTTGCTTGTAGAGATAAGCCGATCAGACAAAATTCTAAATCGCCTATTCGCATAACTTTTCCCAGAAATTTTGATTCACGGAGAAGTTATTTTTCCCTTAATTTAATGCCCCTTATTATGCTCTAGAGCTCTCTAAACCCCACAGCATAAGAAACATAATATGTAAAAATAATAAAAGTCCTTATAATCTTACTGGCCCCTCTGCCCCTCCCTGTCACCCGTCTGGTCCTTGTCTCAATTTGAGATCGGCATCGGCAGTGCTGAAACCACCTTGGTGGACGCATGCACAGAACCCTCCTGAGCCTAGCAAACCTGGAAGCCTCGGCCTAGAGATCGAGCGTTGGGGGTTTCAGTGATGCCGAAGACAATCCGAACATGCGATGAGGACCGGACGGGTGGTGGTGGGCAGCAGAGGGGCCGTAAAGGTGAACATAAAGTTTTTTTTTAATTTTGTAATATTGTGATGGCCTTTTTATGGTCCAGAAAAAATGGTGGAATTCTACTCAAATGTATTCTCTCATCTCCAGTTGCTTGTCCTGCGCTGTACTTACTGTACATCTGATCACTATTGGGGACTCAACATGAAATTACGTCCCTCTAGAAGTCATCACCAATGGCAAAAGTGATCGAGAGAAGTTCTGATTGTGGTGAAGGCATGGGTGTTATAATGTGTTGCACCCAAGTTCTGGATGATAAATTTTGGGAGGTCAATCAATGATTTATTGTCTCCCGTAGTCCTCCTTCCCTCCAGAGTGTTGTAAAATACTCATTGCCAGTATTCACAAACGCTTGATTGCAGTTGTTGCTACTAAGGGCGTTCCGACCAGTTATCAGTTTTTTGGAGCAATCACTTTTTCACGCAGGGCCCTGTAGGTTTGGATTTCTTTTTATAAAGACCTTCATTTATAAACTTCATTTTGTGATTACTTGTGTTATCTTTGTCTAATATTTACATTTATTTGATGATCTGAAACATTTAAGTGCGACAAACATGCAAATGAATATGAAATCGGGAAGGGGGCAAACACTTTTTTACACAACTATATATACTGCCAGCCCAAAAACTAGTACAAGGGGTAGCGGGTAGAGAGCCGCCTACGGTGCCGTCTGTATGGAGGGAAAATTGCCTTTAAATTTTGGTCTGGGGCCAGATTTGGCGTGGGTAAGGTGTAATGTTTAGCAGTACATCCTGGGGTACGTATTCAGTAGTATAATAATAACATGATATTATAGCTTTCTCTCTCACTTTGTGGCATCCTCCCTGTTATCTGCACTTTACAATTCATATTAAATCTGAAATCATCTTCTATTTTTACTCAATGACATCTTCACGTTGCAGGTTTGACCACATCCCAGCGTCATAAGGTGAATTGTACAAGATAATAACATGTTTCCTGGCAGCCAAGTGTTAGTAATATAAAATATATCGCATCTTGTCCAGTTTAGGTTCTGAGCTCATCTTTCCATTTTCTCCTGTGGCTTATCCAAGTGTACTGTCTGGGCGTACATTATGATATTTTGTAATGGAACGTTATACAATTTTTTAATAACACTGCATTAATTGCTTGCTTTTTTTATTTATAAAGCAGATTTTTCATTAGATTTGACATTACAAGCGATATACTTTATAAAATAGATCTTCTAATCCAGATGAGGCCGGTGTACTTACTTTGAAAAGAATCCATGCAATACTGTATAAAAGTTAAAGCTCAATCTGCGTACACCAAGTCTGATTGACGGCTCCTGACTGTCCCTCCTCCCTGCTGGAACCTCACACTGCTCGATACATACTGCAGCTGCCATTCAGGCTTGGTGGGTGGAGACCGAATACACTGGGACACTCAATGTTTAACTGGACTCATCCTAATATCAGGGTTTTACAGCCTTTAACACATTGATTTTCAAAGTAAGTACATCAGCCTCATCAGATTCAAGAGATCTATTAAAAAAATTATGAATGATTATGTATGCTTTAAGATCTCTGCTTGTTGTCATAGGGTAATTCAGTTGTTTACTTACATTGGATAACAATCTGTCTTGATTTTTGATGATGATGATGATGATGATGACTACACATAAGCATGGCTTGTTACAGTTGAAGTACAGCTATTAGTAATGGGATCAATGATTTTGGTAATATAGTCATACAAATCATTGCTTCTGTTTTGCTGTTTTCAGTAATACTGAGCAAAAAAATAAGATTTAAAAAATTTTTTTTAGAGACTGTCTACATTATTGAACTGATAACTGCAGCAGCAGATGAGTATGTTTTTATAAGTAGAAGGCAGTGACCTGTGCCATCTTGCAATTCTGTTATTAAAGAAGCGTTCCCTACAAAGTTTTTTATCTTATTAGTATATTGGAGTTATCCTATGATATAGGACTGTGTACGTACAATTGCTCACTTTGCCTTTCTACCCAGATAATTCTCCTCTTTTTCATTAGGTCTACATCATCACCTGACTAAAAATTGACTAGCTGAATCCTTCTAAGCTCTATGTAGAAACAGGAAGTCTCTTTTCCCTGCATGAGTCATTCCCCCTTTTCAACTCCTGACCAGCTGCTCCGCTTCTCCTATTTGCAGTGATGACTCATGCAGGGAAAAGAGACCTCATGTTTATATAGAGCTTAGAAGGATTCAGTTAGTCGATTTGTAGTCACAGTCCTATATCATAGGATGACTGTAATATACTAATAAGATAAAAACTGGGGCTGGTATTTCAGGCTGGTAAGGATCCAATATCCATGAACATTACCAGCCTGATAATACCAGGCCGCAACAGTCTGCTTACATTGGATGGTTAGCAAAATTAGTGGGATCCTCTCCAAAAAAATATTGTGTGGTCCCCCGATTTTTGTTAACCAGCCAAGGAAAAAGCAAACAGCTGCGGCCTGGTATTCTCAGACTGGCGAGGCCCATGGATTTTGGCCCTCACTAGCCTAAAAATAGCAGCCAGCAGCCGCCCCACAATTGGCACATCCAAAGATGCGCCAATTGTGGCACTTTACCCGGCTCTTCCCACTTGCCCTGTAGCGGTGGCAAGTGGGGTAATATTTGTGGGGTTGATGTTACCTTTGTATTGTCAGGTAACATCAAGCCCATGGCTTAGTAATGGAGAGGTGTCTATAAGACACCTCTCCATTACTAATGCTATAGTTACATGGCAAATAAAGACACAGCCAGAATAAAGTCTTTTAATTGAAAAAATGATGCAGACTCCTTTAATAGATCTTAATTAAAACCATACTTACTGCATCGCCTATTCCACTGACGCCAACGTCTACTGGAAGAGAATTAAAATAAAAAAGCAACAATATCCTTACCTGTCCGCCGAGAAGATATACATACTGTCCCGCAATGAGTCCAGCTCTGCTACATCTGGATGCCTTTGGCTGAACAGTGGCATTATGCCACCACTCAGGCTGACATCCAGACACAGCGGAGCTTGAAGATGATCACCGGAGAAAACTCCATCCACGGTGGTAACGTGCACTGCAGTTCTCGCGGTCAGCGGATCATGAGAACTTGGCTAGTGACCGGAGATAACCCCGTCCCCGGCGGTCACGTGTACGGCAGTTCTTGCGATCAGCTCATCACGAGAACTGCAGTGTACGCGAACTTCCGGCTGAAACAAAGTACAACATTATTTAAATTAGTACATATGCATAGTAAGCTGTGTTCCCTCACTTAACACGCATGTGACTAGAAAGATAATGTGGTTTTACCGCATCTAATGATAGTGAATGGGTAATTTACGCAGCTACATAAATAGACATGCTGTGGTCTGGAAAGACGCGCCGCATGTATGTCTCCGCAGGGAAGCCGGAGGCGTCCGTGCACGCATAGTGGACATGGGATTTCTTGAAATCACATCCACTATGCTGAAACATCTGGCCGCTGTGGGTCTGATACTGCGGATGTATGCAGCGTCCAACCAGCAGCGTTTACTGACCGTGGGAACATAGCCTTAAAGGGAAATTGATGGCAGGATTTACTTAACCTAAACTACTTCCACCAACATAGAAAAAGTGATAACTTTCTCATCGCTGGGGTCCAAATACTCATGGAAGCCTGTAATTCTGCCTACAGCTCTGCGCGGGACGATTTGGTTTACTGGATATGAAATAAAATTTATATGGTGGTTTCTATTCTATTGATACAACTTGTTTACAGCTGATCCACAAGTCAGAAACATATGATTCAGATCCTTTATGTTTTTGACAACGATTAGAGCAGAGGCTGAGCATGCACAACTCCGCTCTATTCACGATGGGACTAACCTGAACTACAAGAATAAGGCAGCCTCATTTTTGGGTTTGCTCGGGGTCTCAGAAGTTGGATGTCCATTGAACAGCAACTTCTCTCCTATCATATGGACTGGGGATAACTTGTGATTTTAGAAACACAGGCTTTAAGTTTTCAATTTTATTTGGAATCCACTCTAGTTTCATATTAAAGGGGTTGTCCACTACTAGGACAACCCCTTCTTGATCAAAATGTTTGGCCCCAATAAAATAATAAAACCTATACTCATCTCCCGTGCCGGCGCCGTTCCAGCGGTGTCAACACTCTCTCTCCCCCAGGCTCGCGTGCAGTTGTTGTGACACATGACCCCGGCGCTGAATCAGTGCTGACGCCACTGTCCCCGCCTACGAACAAATCGAACATGAAGAAGAAGTCCGGGCTGCAGCTGATCTCTGACTTCCTCTTTATGTTCAATTCGACAGGAGGTGGGGACAGAGACGCCAGTTCTGATTGGGCGCCGGGGTCATGTGTGCCAACAACAGCACAGGAGCCCCAGGGGACAGCAAGTGCTGACACCGCAGGAACGGCTCCGGCACGGGAGGTGAGTATAAGCCTTATTATTTTGTTGGGGCCAAGCGAGG
>VIAB01000019.1:375279-397690 GCA_009801035.1 Oophaga pumilio | reverse complement strand
TTTTACCATTCATTTTCTCCTATTATACCTTTTGAAAATTAAACTTGGGGCCAAAGCAACATTTTAGTGGGAAAATGGTAATTTTTTGGATTTTTCCACCATAAATGGGATATCGGTGTATTCAGGAGAAATGGCACAATAAATTGTATTAACCATTTTCTCCTGTTACCCTTGTGAAAATTCAACATTATAAAATTGTGCGAAGCACATATGGGTTCAAGGTGGTCATCACACCTCTAGATAAGTTCCTTGAGGAAAGTAGTTTCCCAAATGGGGTCACTTGGGGTTTTCCACTGTTTAGGCACTTTAGGGGCTCTTCAAATGTGACATGGCGTCCGCTATCAATTCCAGCCAATTTTACGTTCCAAAACTCAAATGGTGCTCCTTCCCTTCTGAGCCCTGTCATGCGCTCATACAGTAGCTTTCCACCACATATAGGGTATCAGTGTACTCAGGAGAAACCGAACAACCAATTGTGCAGTCCATTTCTCCTGTTACTCTTGGGAAAATGCAAAATTTGGGGTTAAATCAACATTTTTGTAGGAAACAGTAAAATTTTCATTTTTTCCTTCCACTTTGCTTTATTTCCTGTAAAGATCCTGAAGGGTTAATAAACGTATTGAATGTGGTTTTGAGCACTTTGAGGGGTAAAGTTTTTTTTTAAAACGGTGTCAGTTTTGGTTATTTTCTGTTGTATAGGCCCCTCAAAGGCACTTCAAATGTTTTGTGGTCCCTAAAAAAAATGGTTTTGTAAATTTTGCTGTAAAATTGAGAAATTGCTGATCAACTTATAACCATTCTAGCTTACTAACAAAAACAATATGCTTCAAAAATGTAGACATGTGAGAAATGCTATTTATTAACTATGTTGTGTGATATAACTATCTGGTTTAAGAGCATACAAATTAAAAGTTTGAAAATTGCAAAAATTTTCAAAATATTTGCCAAAATTCCGATATTTTCTTTAATAAACGCAAAAAATATTGGCCTCAATTTACTAATAACATGAAGAACAATGTGTCATGAAAAAAACTTTCTCAGAATCAGTGGGATTCGTTGTAGCGTTCCAGAGTTGTTACCGCATAAAGTGACACTGGTCAGAATTGAAAAATTTGGCCTGGTCAGAAAGGTGAAAATTGGGGTGAAAGTTTTTGTAAAATCTTCTTCCTAAAGTTAATCTAGATGAGCGAGGCTGTGATTACTAATGCCAGGTGCGGGTGAAGGGTATACGCTATAGTGATGCCACCCTATGTGTTGTAAATCTTTATGTATTAAAACAGCAATTGATGTATTTTTACGCTATTTTTGAAGCGTTTTTGTTAGGCCGGGGTCAAACTTGTGAGAAACTCGCACGAGTCTTGCAACTCAATACCCGGCACTGCCGCCGGCACTCGGACTGGAGCGTTCAGCTACATAGAAATACATGCAGCCGCACACTCCGGTCCCGAGTGTTTCTCGCAAGTGTGACCCCGGCCTTATACTCGTTTCTGAAATAGGCGACATTCTGTTTTACTACATCCAATTATATTTAGAAATGTGAGTTTCCTTTCAAGAACACATGGAGAAAAACAAGAACAGAATATCCGTGAACTATTGCTTCCTATGGGTGTCACCTATTTTTTTCCGAACATCTGCATGTTTATCCGGTTTTGATATTGTTTGGTTTTTCGTGTGTGAAGTCCATACAGGGGTGAGGTTTTCAGTGTCAGGAATTATTTCTTACAATACCGGTATCTAGGCACTTACATTCCATACATTCCAATACGGCTGTAATAAATGAAAACTTCTGACTTCTGAATGGAAGCCACGGTGATTATCTGAACAAAGCTTAAAAAAAATGTAAATGTGGAGCGTATTTGCATAAAAATGTATAAAAGCAGCTTCAGATTACCATGTCGTAGAATTAGGAAACCCTGCAATGTGTTTATGTGGACAATCTGCCTGGGTTTAACAGCGGATAAGAGTTCGTGCCCACTATGCTCTTGGAGATGCAGTAAAATTGTGTTTTCTCAATGTTTTCTTTCCCCCATAGACTTCTATGGAAAGCCTTCAAAAAATGCATGCAAAATTGTAATTGTGTTACCTCCCTTGCATAAAAATGCTATTTACCTAAAGATATAGGGTTAATCTGCAGGTAAATAGCATTAAAATGCTGTCAGGCCCCCTGACTGAAAGCACAGCTAATAGGAGGAAATTAACCCCTTAAGGATCAGGCAATTTTTTTTTTTCGCTTTCGTTCCCCCACCACACCCTTCTTTCAAGAGTCATAACTTTTTAAAATTTTTCGTCGATGACTTGTTTTTGCAGGACGAGTTGTACTTTTTGAACGACACTATCCATCTTCTCATGTGATGCATTGGAATGCAAAAAAAATCAACTTCCAAGTGCGTGGAAATTGCAAAAAAAGTGCAATTCTACAATTGTTTTTTGGATATTTTATTTACTATGTTCACTATACGGTAAAACTGACCTGACAATGTGATTCTCCAGGTCAGTACGAGTGCACAGATACCAAACATTTACAGTTTTTTTATTTTTTATTTAACTGGTGATAAAAAAAAGATTTGGATATTTGTAAAAAAAAAAAATTTTGCTTGTGTTGCCATATTCCAAGACCCGTAACGTTTCATTTTGCAAGATCTGGGGCTGTGCGATGTCTTATTTTTTGCGCCCTGAGCTGTCGTTTTTATTGATTCCATTTTGAGATAGATACAATGTTTTGATTGCCTCTTATTGCATGTTATTGCAATGTAGCGGCGTCCTAAAGACCCCATAATTGTGACTTTTTTATATATTTTTCTCGTTACACCATTTAACGATTGGATTAATTTACTGTACATTTTGATAAATCAGACTTTTACAAACGCAGCGATACCAAATATGTCTATTTATTTTTTTAACTGCTTTATTTTTAATGGTGCAAAATGAGGTGATTTGAACTTTTGTGGGTTTTTTTGTCACTTTTTTTTCACTGTATTTAATGGTTCCCTTAGGGGACTTGAAGCTGTGATAATCCGATCGATTGTGCTATAACATAGCAGTGTATAGGCACTGCTATGCTTTGTGAAAATCACGATTTCCCATGAATGCCAGCTACAGAACAATTCAGCCATCATCTGCCAGGAAAGACATGGGCTCAGCTTGTGAGCCCGCACCAAATTCAGGGACCTGACATATGACATAAGTGTACATCATATGTCGGGAAGGGGTTAAAGTTATAGGGAAAATATATATATGTTATTTTTTTCTTAGCATTTAGGGAAAATCTCAAAGTAAAATATTGGATAGGACATTTAATTACTTGTTATCATTTTTTATGATTTTTTGCAGTTTGTAATCAGCCATCCTTGCTGTAATAGAAATTGGAATCAATTTAATGGTGAATCTATGTTTATAATAAACAGCAGCCAGCAAAGCAGCAGTGTAAAGCATGGTGGTGATTGAATGTGGATGTACAGATGTAGCAATGTCGGTGCACTACAATATTAACGTGTATACTGCCAGTGACTCTTACAGTAAAAGATATTGAAGCAGAAGGAATAAACATTACTGGTGTTACTGAATTACTACTCCCCGCCTTTATCCCTAGTGTCATTGACAAATTCGAGCAGGATGCCTTTGCTCATACCCTACCTTGCAGCTATGGAGCAGGCGGCTCTGCGTGATGTGGTGATGCCAGGCAGTAGCGCAGTAGATCAGCTGCGGCTGTCACTTCTCATCAGATCTAAGATCTGGCCATCTGTGTCATGAAAACACACAGAATAAAAACAAAATATCCCCTCCCGGTAGCACGCTGCTTGGCCTTAGTCCCAGACATCAAATAGCATATGTCCGAGGATCTCCCATATGTCGCAGTTCGCATTTAGAATGTAAGCTCTTCCGGACTCTCGGACTTAGGACGTATTCATACCATGTAATTATTGCATATGAATGCACTGAATTTGGGTTTACATTGCAAATGTAGCCAGGAAAGCGATGTGAAATGGCGCCTCAAGGTGGGATTGTTATACCACCATTGCTCTGGGTTTTCCCGAACAGGACCCCTCATATTCTGGGCTCATAAAATGTCCAACTATAGAATGAGAAATCTCTCCCTGAAAGTATCATTTTTATTGGTGAATGTGCATGTGAAACATATACTACATTTCATATTTTCTTCTTGCCACTATATGGAAGTATTATTTGCCCTATATGTTGTATTAGGCCGGGGTCAGACATGCAAGAAACTCGCACAAGTCTCGCATGTCAATACCCGGCACTGCCGCCGGCTGCATGTATTTCTGTGCAGCCGCACCCTCCGGTTCCGAGTGCCGGCGGCAATGCCGGGTATTGACATGCGAGACTTGTGCGAGTTTCTCGCATGTCTGACCCCGGCCTTATCTGGGTAGTGACAGTTTTTATTTACCCACTGTGTGACTATATTATTTATGCACTGCCTTGAAGTATTTAGGTAATGTACGATTTGCGCACAGTTAGGTGGTATCATTTATCTAAAATACAATTTACTGTATAGTCTGGGCACTGTAAGGCTTTATTATTTATGTACTGTGTGACTATACTATTTATACACTGCCTTGAAGACTTTAGGTAATGTACAGTGGTATTATTTGGGCATCATTAGGTGGTATCATTTATCCAATTTTCAACATATAATCTGGGCACTGTAAGGCTTTGTTAATTATGCACTGTGTGGCTATATTATTTTTACACTGCCTTGAGGAATTTAGGTAATGTACGGTGGTATTGTTTGGGCACGGTTAGGTGGTATCATTTATCTAAAATACAATTGATAATCTTGGCACTGTAAGGCTTTATTATTTATGTACTGTGTGGCTATATTATTTATATACTGCTAGTAGAATTTAGGTACCGTACGTTGGTATTATTTGGGCACCATTATATGGTATCATTTATCAAATATGCTACATATAATCTGGGCACTGTAAGGCTTTATTATATATGCAATGTGTGTCTACATTATTTATATACGGTACTTCTAGAAGAATTTAGGTAATGTACGGTGGTATTATTTGGGCACAGATAGGTGGTATCATTTATCCAATATCCAACATATAACGCAGCACTGTATGGCTTTATTATTTATGCACTGTGTGGCTATATTATTTATATATTGCCTCAATGTATTTTGATGATTTATGGTTTTATTAGATGTTGTATTATGGCGACGTTTATTGGCACTGGATGGCGCAATTATCTCAGCACACATAGGATTGTTTTTGACATTATTACCATTCTGACATTGATATTCAGGTATTGTATAGCAGTATTATGCACTGTAGGGGTAGAATGTATCCGTCGTATAATGTATGTAATGTAAAGCAATATTTGTATACCTTTTTCTTTTAGTTAAAGCAGATATTTTACAAGATCGCACATTACAAATGCATCCGTTACTAAACAGATCATATGGACTTGATGAGGCTGTTGTAGTTACTTTGAACATGCATATCAGAATGGTTCCATAATGGTGATAAAAAGAGCATTTTAGGATTGAAGCTATAGAGTGAAATAGCTCACGAGTCCAATTGCTTTCAGTCTTCAGTGCTTTCAGTGTGATTATATCATTCACCATTTTTTCTTTACTTTTTTTTTTATAGACACTATCCCAAACAGTCCTTTACCACTGTGGCAGATACGCCAGAAAACCTCCGGCTGAAACAACAGAGTGAAATTCAGAGTCAGGTAACTGAATATACCCAGTCCATAGCCTCGAAAAGAGAGAGTGCTTCATAGAGAGTCACCTTGTCGTATAGTAGCGCTGTCACAAGATCTCATGTCTGCTGTTCTCTTACCTGCTCCATGTTACCTGGTCTAAAGATTAAAAATCCAAGTCATAAATTCACTTCTGAAAGCTGGTCTTCGGTTACCGGGTCGGCATTTTCCCATAATTTAAGGGGTTGTCTCTACTTAGCAATGAGGCTCCGAAATGCCCCTTTGGACTGAGCGTTGGCCTCTCGTGTCCATTATTTCCTTATCTATGGGGCAGTCCAAGATAGTTCAGATCGGTACTTGGCTAGCTCTGACCGTCCCATCAAAAATAAATGGAACAGTGTAGTGCGTGCACATCCACCACCAATATCAAAAGGGCATTTCAAAATACCATTCTCATGACTGGTCAGGATTCGATCGGTCAGACCCTCAATAAGTAGTCCACCTATCCGATGCAAAGGTGGAACAACACCATTAATGAGGACATCTACCGACTACCATGGAGGTCCTACACTCTCCAATCCACCTCACGGTGAGACTAATGTTTTTTAGTCTCAGCCCCATAGATGTTGAATGGAGTGGCAGAATATATTAAAGGAGATATCCGGGACTTTGTAAAAAAAAAAAAGTGCCTCAGCACTAACAGTCAAGTGGCTGCTCCTGTTGAAATCCATGCGGTAAAGTACAGACTTATATATGTTGGAGGAGTTACATTGCAGTGTCAGCAGATGGCGCTGCTGTATCTGTTGATGCTTAATAATATGTACTGTTTCTCTTGTTTAAACTGTCATTTCTTTGTATAGCAGTCATCTTAGGATAAGTCTCGTTTTTCCTCTCCGTTGATAATTTGTACAGTTCCTATATGTCACAAGTAAACTATGGTTTTCCCACAAATTTCTGATTGCTTTTACTTCTGCTGAAGACGAACAAATCTTCAACAGCTCCCTACCTGCCTGTTGTGCCCTTTGCCATTCTTCGCCGCCTCGGAGTTGTCAGAGACCGCTCCTGCAAGCAATTCTGCTGCCTCTGCTGATGTTATGTCAACAGAACAGTGGCTTTTTTTCAGCAGAAGCAGCTGAATCGCCGGCAGGAGCGGTTTGTAACTGCACTGTGGAGGCACAGAATGGCTCAGGGCCAACAGGCAGGTAGGTACCAACAACTTGCCTGTTAATGTTTAAGCACATTTTCTTTTTTTACAAAGTTGCAGATATGTCATTTAAGTCCAAAAAGAAAAACTTATACCAGCTGTAGATGTAGATATACGAAGTATAGATAGACTTAATCCAAGGAACGGAACATGCCCCTATGTAGCATTCCAGTGAGTCCGAAAATGCATCTTTAGTCCAGCCACATCAGTAGAGCATAAAAGCTTCTTTATTGAATGTTGAATAACATCATAAAAATGACGTGAGGGGCCTACGCGTTTTGAGCAGTTAACCCGCTCTTAATCATGGCATACTGTGTTCATCTCAAAGACTGCTAAAGGGGGTATCTGGGACTTTACAAAAAACAAAAAATGTATCTAAGCACTTGTTGCACAGCTTCTGAATCCACACCTTTGCAGTAGAAAACTTCACAAAGCAGGCTTCATGGGATGAAAAGCTTTTACTTCTTACAACATGAGGTAAAAGGAAAGTGCACAGTCATTTCAGCATTGCATCAGGAAACAGGAACAAAACGAAAGTGAAACTACAAGTGAGACTATTTCTTATACAATACATTAAACAGAAGGAAACGTTACACAACATCGCCATCTATTGTCAGATCAGCATAAAGTCCTCCTTTTACTTATAATAAGTCCTAATCTGTTGCATATGCCAACAGCACTAACAACAGTTAATTGCAACTTACCTGCCTGTTGTGCACGGCGCCGTTCTCCCCTGACACAGAGCTGTCATAGATTGCTCCTGCCGGGGATACAGCTGCGTCTGCTGACGCGATGGGCTGGGACTTCTGATTCAGTCTGAATCACAGCCGAAGCCAAGTTAGGCAGCGGGGATCCAGCTGTCAATTAGAATGACCTCGGATGTTCCACTCTGTCTACATAGTGGACCGGAAAAGAACCTCTGCTCTGTAGCCGTGACATCAGCAGAGGCTTCTGAATCTCTGGCAGGAGCGGTCTTTGACCACTCTGTGCCGGGGAAGAATGACGCCAGACACAACAGGCAGATATGCCGCAATTACCTGTCTGTTAGTGCTAAGATACATTTTTTGTTTTTTGAAAAGTCCCAGATACACCCTATAAGAGTGGGCTAACTGCTCAAAACGCGCAGGCCCCTTACCTCATTTTATGATGTTACTTTGTTACAACATGTTTTTATTCAACATTCAATAAAAAAGATTTTATGCTTTATCCCTGTGTTTGGACTGAAGATACTTTTTTGGCAGAATATATTCTAAACTCCTGATTCTTATAAACATTAAGGGACTTAAGACCCCCGATCTACTGATCCATGGGGATCTTAGTTGTGGATCCTCCAGCTGTTGATCACTAATTGTCTATCCTGTGGATTGTGGGAAAACCCTGTAATCATTTTGCATCATTTTGCCTACTACAGAGACAAATAAGATCCATCAGTAGTTATGTTACATACGAGTCGCATGTATGTGAAAACTCTGCAACCAGCTTTCTACATCAAGTCTGTCTCAATGATGGCAGAAAACTACTGTCGAGTTCTGGCTCATTGGTGCAGGAATGAAGTCATTCAGACTCGCCCTAAATTGCAAAAATAGAATAGGAAATGCCACCCTTCCTTTCTGGTGACGGCGTATATTTTATAAAATATGATTTGCATTATTGAGCAAAAGTTTCAAGAGTTCTGGACTCCTCTCTGAAGTCATTTATCATCATCAGGAAGGCAAAAATACATGACGTGATTACGAAGGTCCAGACATTATTTAGAATACTCCCGACAGACCGAAAAATGGAAAGATGCCATTATGGGAATTTGTTCACATGTCGGTTTGGATATTTTGTTTGTTTGTTCTGTTTTGGGAACAAACAAATTGAATAAATGTTCAGCAAAATATAAACGGAAGCAGCGTAGCCCCCCAACCCCTATTGAATTGTTTTGGAAAAGAGAAAAGTCCTCCATGCACAAATTTTTCTTCTATTCTGAAAAAAAATGACGACCAGATGAACCTCATAACGGTCAATTAGGTACCTCCAGACAAATGGAAAGTTGGAATAGAAATGTGAGCGGAGCCTAAGACGCCCAGGGATCGTCATTCTAGTTGAATGGTAAATCTGCTTAGTTATAGGCTGTGTTCACATGTGTAGTGTGTTTGATAATTTTTATGTAAAAATTATCTCTAAATATTTTACTGTAATATAAAAACAAAAACGAATTAGAGGAATGGGCTGAGCGTCGTAGAGATGCACTACCTGACGTAGCCGGATAAATTGCTGTGCCAGGCACTTTAATTACGGGATGGCAACACTACGGCTCTTCTATTCTGCTGATCATCTGGGCTCCCAGACGTTAGACCCCTCGACCACAGATCAGACACTGTTATGTTGTCCTGGGCCGTTAATGTAAAGTCATTGACGATCCCCATTAAAGCTGCCGTACCGATGCTTTGTGACAGTGACATAATACGCCACATATGTTTTGAAGCGCTATGTATTATTCCTTGGAAGGAAAAGGGCTTATGTTTGACAATATGAGTGATTCACAGTCATCATGGCAGTGCTGTGCTTGCCACGTATACTATATATTTAGATGTATTAAGTATTCAGCGTGCGTCCGCAATGCACTCACTGCTTCACATGACCCTCATCAGAGCACAGCTTATCCCAGGACCAAATTTGCCTCCTGCAATGATTCTTTTTCATATTCACGGTAGCACAAATTACTAAATAATCTTACATTGTTGAAAAATCTATTATTCATTCTTTATATCATTTTTCACAAAACTTTAAGACAAATCACCACAAATTGCACATTTATTGTGCATTTTCCAAACTTGTATATGCAATTCATTTATAACAAAGTTGGGCAACTTTGTAAATATTTTTTTCCGGTGCTAATTTTGACTTAGACTGTATTATATTCTAGAGCTGCATTTAAACATCTGTAGTATTCAGAGCTGCAATCTCCCAGTATTCCTTGCTGATTTATTCTGGGAAGTATCATCTTGATATCAGACACTTTACTCTTATAGGATAAACTTAAAGGGAATCTGTCACCCTAAATTGGCAGGATATTTAAATGATGGCAGTCAGGTCAGATGGGCGGTGTTTTGGGTATTTGTCTTAACATGTTGTTCGCCGCTGTCTCTATTATTTCTGGGAATTGTAGTCGTTGCCCTCCATATAACGCGCCTGCGCATTGCAATCTTGAATTGCGCACGCGCAGTATGCTTTGCCCGCAGATTGCAATGCGCAGGGGCGTTATATGGAGGGCAACGACTACAATTCCCAGAAATAATGGAGACAGTGGCGAACAACATGTTAAGGCAAGTACCCAAAACACCGCCCATCTGACCTGACTGCCATCATTTAAATATCCCGCCAATTTAGGGTGACAGATTCCCTTTAAAGGGAGTCTGCCAGCACAGAATGTCTGTTAAAACCAAGTACAGTTGCTCAGTGCACCCTTGGCGTGGCCAAGCAATTAAAGGGGTTGTTCGGCCTTAGGCTACAAGTATGCAGTCACTCTACGTGAAAGCAGATTTGTAAATCCTCCCAGTGTGCGAAAGTATGGATGCCGTCACATGCCAACTAGACATGTCAGTACGCTTGCATAGACACATATAGTCTAAATGTGGCAAATCACATACTTGGGGTTACTGGACATGAATCATAATCCATTGAATTATGCAGTCTTCAGAAAATGATTGGTGCACTGGGGAGAGTGACTGAGGAGATGCTTACAGAGCCTGCTCTTGCTATTCTGTCCCAGTCTACACAGCCAAGCTTTAAAGTAAGTAACAGAAGAAATGGGAAATATTTAACTTAATTACCCTAGTAATATCAGCTGATCACAAAAGTTTCTGAAGAAAGGCCCATGGTGATCAGTGGATTGTTCAGATGGCTTCCTTTCAGGTTGGTGTCTAGCAATCCCATGTCTTATAGAATACATATTTCTTCCATTCTTAACAAATAATGGACTTTCATATTATTGTTAAGTTGTGCTGATGATTTTCTTGTATGTTAAAGGGAATCTGTCAGCAGGTTTTTGCTATGTAACCTGAGAGCAGCATAATATAGAGCAAGAGAACCTGATTCCAGGTTCACTTCATATGTCACTTATTAGGCTGTAGCTTCAATACAATCAGTGTTTTATCAGCAGGAGATTATCACTGCGGGACTAGCTCTCACATGCAGACCAGTCAGGCTAATCTGTGTAACCCCGCCCTCACTACTGATTGGCAGCTTGCACACAGGAAGCTGCCAATCAGGTATGTGGGGAGGGTTATACACGGCTCAGCATTCTGACCACTGCTACATCTGCAGCAGAAAGCTCAGAGATTGTATCTAAACAGCACCAAGCAGCTCAGTACATGGCACATCACTGGAATCAGGGTATCTTCCCCTACATCATGCTGCTCTCAGAATAAATAACAAAAAAAAAATGCTGACAGATTATTTTTTAATAGACTGTTGTATAAGTCGTATGTGAATCGTTCTTGTGCAGTAAGTAATATATTGCTGAAGGTTATTCCTTTCTTTGTAGGTGAAATATAAAAGAGACTTTGAAGAAAGTAAAGGCCGAGGCTTCAGCATTGTCACAGACACACCCGAGCTCCAGCGACTCAAAAAGACCCAAGAGCAGATTAGTAACGTATGTTCAAGTGTGATCCCTGTAAAATGTGTGGCGTGCGGCAGTGCTGGTGTGCAGTGTTTGCAGAGCGGGTATGCGAGGGTAAAGTGAATGTGACTGTGTGTCAGGTTCAAATGCAGTGAGTTGGCATCCAATATCTCCGGCAGGATCTCGGCAATTATTACCGCGCTTTCCTAAACTTCCCAGCAGTAAGTTTGTCTAATTATCTAGATATATGAGAAAAGTGTGATCAGGCAGATTTGTCATTCGAGGATCTGACATTGACTTTGAGTTTAGTTATCTCCAGTAGGTGGCACTAAAGACAGTTTTCTTCCCTATGGAGGAGAGCTACTTTGCATACTTTTTTCCCATGGAGCAGTCTCTTAATGAGAATTGATGCCCTCTGGAGCTGAAATCTTGAAGGAAGACAACACAAGAACAGGTGAATTTATTTTATTGCAATATCTCTTATAAGAATGGTGACGAGTATACAGTAGAGTTGAACAAAAATATTCATAGGACCCTGGTTCAGCTGCCACATCGGTAGTACATGGCCACCACACCATAGCGTTACGAACCTCCTACTACCTTCTGACATCCCTGGCACCACTTTTGATTTGTAGGCTCTTGTAACGTCGTATTTGCATCTGTAACAAGGTTGCGCAGGGTGGTAGTCATGACCGAGTCCATTTAAAGTAACAGTCCGCAAATATCCCGGCCCCTTGCACAAAAATAAGACGGATGCGATCCCAGTCTTCGGCTCCCGACGCTGCTGAGCACCTGCCCTGGGCAAGCCTGCCCAGGCACTGACTGGGAGACAGGAACTTCCTGTCCCTTTGAGGCTGCTAACCCAGCCCCCTTATTTAACCTCTTACTAGCCCTGCGCTAACATATACATGCGGTATATTACAATACACAACAGTAGAAAAATAAGACATACAAACACAGCACATGAATTACAATACATTTACATACAGGTACACCATCCGGGTACCACATGAGGTAAGAGTGAGAGAGGGGCAAATGAGGGTCTCCGCCACCTCCTTACACATCCAAAGACGTACTAGCAATAGGTGCAGGGGTTGCAATAGTACCTGGGCCCTGAAGCCTACGGGGCCCAAAAAGTCCCTATGGCCTTTATGAAAAAACTAATACTATTAAAGACTTGCAATAATTGGGGGCTCTTTGGGAGTTTTTGCATTGAGGCCCATGAGCTTCAAGTTATGCCACTACATACATCTCATCACAACGTAATCGCTTGGGACCCCATACGCCTGCACAGGTTGCACCAATGATATGTCCGCCCCTACTATGGACCCATATTGTACCTCTGTATGGTATAGAGATATACACCAGGCACAGTATTACAGAGGTATTCTGTCCTGGAAGGATTCACCATATGCATTTGTGAGTGCCATAGGGGGACACCATAAGGCGGCACATAGTGTCTATAGTATATCTGTATTGAACCATGGGTATTCTCCATGCCATCACGTAGGCATCATTCACACAGTGCTGCTGTTTATGTGGTCCTTTACAGAGACGTGATAGACATTGCATAAATCTCAGTATAAAAGATGCCATTATCAGGCTCACGTCTCCCCAGGCACTTGCTCACTTGCACATCTTATAACTGTGTATTGTGGATTTTCAAAGTCTGTACATTTCTTTGCAAACATAAAACGTTCTTCTCGTCTTTGTAACAATTCAGGTCTTTGACAACTTTGCATTTTTGCCGGTTTTGTACTCTAAGCAAATTTATCCACTGGATGAGAGGCTGAAAGCTATTTCTGACCGCATATGCTGAGTGTTATAAATACATCCTCCTATCTCATGGCAAAGTAAAAGCTCTTTTATATCCATCCTACAAACATATTTCCCAAGATTCTCCGTACTTAACAGATCTTATTTCAGTGTAGCAACTTTTACCTATAGGTTCAAATGGACTAAAGTACTTATTAAATGGAAAATTGGAGCGGACTGTCTGTGCAACCAATCAGTTTGCTGCTTTTATTTTTCAAGAAATTACAGAGAAAATGAAGCTGGAATATGTTTGGTTCAATTGTAAATTTCTTTGTTTTGACAGATTTCCTTTTTTCTTTAGTCTGGATCTGTTTAAAATACATATGTCAGTAGGATCAACCTTCTTAACCAGTCTATATCGGCATGTAGGTCATAGGGAGCTGAATAATATGACACCTTGATATCTGCGTTCCGATGAATGGTTCCCGAGAAATTAATGTTTTTATAATATGCAAATGAGCTGAAAAGATCTCTGTGGCACAGAGATCTTTTAATCTCATTTGCATATAAGAACAAACGTGGATTTCTCAGTAACCATTCATCGGATTGCAGATATCAAGGTGTCATTTTATTCAGCTTTTTATGACCTACATGCCCATATAGACGGCTTTGGGGGGTTAATCCTACTGACAGATGCCCTTTAAGGCGGTCCAGGGAAGGCCATGCCTGTCCATAGGCAGATGGGAAAGGTTTCATTCTTTTGGGCCTCCAAAAATCTTGCTGCTGTGCGTCTTGCATTGTTTAGCTGGGATATAACTGTACACTCACATATACATACATCCCTTATAATGATAATTTGCATATGCCAAACCTTTTACAGTCCTGCACACAAGTCGGCAATGTTGGCAAACATGCACACAGCTTGCAGTGATGTTGGATACACATTTATTATAGTATGCCACATTACACATCACCATCATGTATCATATTCCAGAAAAACCCCTTCAAGAAAAACCTTCACCCTCATTGTGAAATCTCCAAGCATAAATTTGCAAATATTAAACTTTGCAATGTATGTGATGTGTACTTCAGTGGTAAGTGGTGACCCTATTACTATACTGGTGTCCACATCCACTTTGTATCTGCACGACTACAGTATTACAAAGAAGACATCACCCAGAGGCGCACACATAAGGTTCCTTGTGAAACGTCAGTACTTTTATATATGACTTATTGGGTTTTCCAATAATATTAATTATTATTTTTATTATTATAATTATTATTTTAAATCAAACAATGGGTGTCCAGTAATAAAAGTATTAGAAAGAACAGTAAAATGTTAGAAGATACTTTGCAAACTGTATATTTTACAGTCATTATTTTGTTTTTATTATTCATTTTTTACCTGTAATTTATATATCATTGACATATTATTTGGGAATGTTTTCGTTGGATAAGAAATACTCAAATATGTATTTATTTATTTCAGGACTACATGGAAAATTCAAGAAGCCCTTAGTGTTTCTAAGCCTATGAAACATCAATAGTCTTTCCGGACTTAAGATATACGGTAGGATGGTCTATAGTTGGCATCCGCACACTAAGAGCTGACAATAGGCTGGTGGCGTCACTAACACCCACCACCATGAATATATGCCCACGTCTTTTGTCCAACACCCTGGGTCAGATTATTTTATTTTACCTGGGTCTAGCCACTCAACCATAACTTATGGGGTCCCAAGGATCTTCAGAGATTGCCACAATAAATCCATGCTGAGCATGCAAGTCATCACTGTAGGAAGCCAACTGGTCATGTATCAGTAAATATTGCAACTCTGGGAACTAATATGGCCACCAGGAGCGGACACAGACAGAAGAGGACCCCTGTGCAAGAACAATATGTAGGCCCTTTTCCGGTGGTGAAATTTAAAGCTCATGGACCCCAATGCAAAAGCTCCAATGGGGCCTCCAATTATTACAAATCTTTAATAGTATTGGGTATATTATATAGGGCAAAGGAACTTTTTGGGCCCCTTAGGCTCCAGGGCCCTGATGCGATTGCAACCCCTGCACCTATTGTAGTTACACCACTGCTCTTTGCTGTCCAATAGCTTATCATAAGGCATTATTCCACTTGCTTTGGAACTGAAATATGTTTTTTCAGACAATCCCTTTAAGACAAAGATATTTCCACAATAAGTGCAGCTTTCCAAACTCATATGTGAGGCTACGATGAGAAAAGACTTGAGGTGCAAATGATGATGATGCTGCTGATTTCACACACATGGCTGACATATGGTTATCCTGATCATATCCAGTGATGATTTGGCAAAAACAAAAAAAAGAGTAATATATGAGATACATGATACTTGCAATGGTATGAAGATCTGGATAGAAGGTATGAAAAAGTAGACGTCTCACTTCTCATAGGTGTCAATACTCTACTTGTGTTAAGGTGTCCCTACACCTCTGTTGGCTGTTGACTATTCCTCCCAATCCCCCCATACCCATGCACACCCTATCCTGTAGACTGTTAAAGTGTGTTTAATAGGGAGAGAGGAGTAAGCCGCTGTCAGACATCTTTGGTGGTGGCTTACTTCCCTTGAAAACAAAGCGATCAAGTGTCAAAAATCAACATGCCCAATCCTTTTTTCCCCTGGCGTCATCTTTTGTGGGAGAGTCAGGAGACCCCCACACATATAAGACATCTGGCAGAAGTTTAACCCAAGCGTGAACTTGAAACTTACGTTCAGTAGCTGAATTGTCTTTTACAACTCACTGGTTCTACTAAAGCTTTTCCTATCAATATTTAATGGTACTAGTTAATGGTTGTGTTTTTTAATAGGCTTTTCAGGATCACCCGTAAAGTCAACCTGAAGACACCTAGTAGAGAAATTCTCGTGACGATCTAAGAACTCGGATTTATTGGAAAAGGAAAAATAATCATCACCTTGTTCATATACAAATGCATAATATCCCATTTGCTCAAATAGGATTGAAGGCCAATGAAATGGAATTTTGTGCCCTGGTCCAAAATCGCCACATGCTAAATCAGTGATCCCCAACCTTTCTGACCTTGAGAGCCACATTCAGCTTAGAGAGAGGGTCGCGAGCCGCAATCAGCACTGAGAGAGGGTCGCGAGCGACATCCAGCTCCCACCCCCTTCAAAGTAGTGGTGGAAGTTCACTGAGATCCAGGGGTTCCCACAATACCCCCATTCCAGATTTTCCCATCAAGGACTCCCAACACACTGTCGCATCCAGCTTCAAGAACCTCCTCTAACAGGTAGTTTCATCCTCCAGCGTACCATACCTAAATCATCTCTAAACCCCAAGACCAGTATATGTGAATCCAGATCTGCTCATCTGTTCAGGTCTACTCACAAAATTCACCATTTTGAGATGTTCTCTTTATACCTGTTTGCTACACCTGGAGCTAATGCACCAAGCTGGCAGACAGTCGCGAGCCACAATTCATGGGACCGTGAGCCACATGTGGCTCCCGAGCTACAGGTTGGGGACTCTTGTGCTAAGGGAAGATGTGATACTTCTTATATGACCTGAACAGGTAAATGTAAAACATTACGACATATGATATAATTGGATCATATATCTAAATGTGTGTGACTTCAGCACTAACGTTGGAGTAAGGCTCGAATGACCCTGAGCGCGACTAGTTCCACGTTTCACTGGAGCCCACCGATGATCCTACTACAGATGTTCAGAAGAAAGACCATATTGGTTGAAACGTTGATGACTCTTTCTCTAACATATTTTCAGTTAGCCATTAAAAGGTATCAACCACTGAGGACTCTCAACTCTAAATATTTTTCTTTCTCTAACAGTTATTTATGTCTGAAACTGGCTTAAATTATTGGACAAGTTTAATCCACCCCATAGCTGACTTACATTTGGTTTTTGGCACATGGATAGGCAAACATTAGGCAAATTTACCCTAGTAAAGTACTTGTAGTTATATGTTCATACTCTGCTATAGAAAGCACTGCCTTTCTATGCTGCACAGACGTGTTTTTGTTCCTTCCCTTTCTGGTAGCATAGGGTACATGATGATATTACAGTAAATAATATTTCAGGCCAAAATATGCAGGAACAAGATAGTTATAAGCCCGCCGGTGTGATGGGTGGTGGGAATTGTGCAGCAAATAGAAAAGGCTTTGACTATAATTGAAATTGTATTCCACAATTCCATCTGAAATATCTCCTGACACGGATGCAAAATTTCTTGGCCATTTAGGGTAATGATGAAAAATACAATGTGGTAGGCCTCCCCGGTTTAGGATTAAGGGAGACAATTCTTAGTGTCCTGTGGAAACTGAATTACTGGTTCAGACATCCAGCACTGCTGTCTTTATTACAGCCCCTGCTTCTTCGTATTCTTGTTCCAGAAGAGACATCAGAAAACGTCTCTAAGTGGAAAGGCAAGGACTGAAAGGAAATAATTGTCCTGTTCCTCCTGTGATATGGCCAAACTCAAAGAGGACACCTGGCAAGGTTTAGAAGGTAAGGAAATGGGATCTACTTGTGAAAATAAGTCGATGGTTTCCAGGGGAATGCTGCTGTAGAAAGCAAACTCTCATGAGCTAAATGGGCCTATTGTCCTGGGAATGTCCTTTCTGCACTCCCAGTAGCTCTGCTGAATTTTAAGATGTGGTGTCTTATTTTCTCAATCTGGCAAACAGTGGACTTGAAAGGCTTCAATTGTGTCATTTGCACTTTGTATGTTTCTCTTGTTGCTGTAGTGGATGAAATAGAAATGATAGAAAGTAGCGCTTTGCCAAAACACCATTATTACAATCCACAATAATCATACTTTATTTCCAGACCAATTTTGTTGATACTTGTCTTAAAGTTTACACACCTCTACACAACATATAAAGAGGGTGCGCCATCAAAACGCATGAAGACGTCACGGTCGGGCAATTCTGGAAATAAAATCTAGACAGAAAGCTGCCTTCAAGATAAAACATGGCAAATGGATGTGGTAAAAATTACTTTATTCCTACAGTTGGGAGAAAAGCTCATTGAGGCCACTCTTTTATGTGCTCCTACATGGCTCCCATGGTCTCAGCTCTCTGGTAGCCGCTTGGATACACACAGGGACAGGGTTTTTTATATCAAAACAGAATAAAGTTTATTGTCCTTTATGAACTTTACAGCTCAAAGATGAAAACAGTTTTGCCTCAGCCCAAATGAATAACAAAACGGTCCTTTCCCTGGTTAAGGTAAAATAAATCAAATGGTCTCATGAACTTGGTATTACAGGCATTTCTCATTCTCTAGCATAGACTTATCTGCTGTGAATGGTCTTTCTCCAGCTCCATACATTATGCTGATCTAAGCTAGCTGTCTGTTATTAGGCCTGTAAAACCCGAACTGGAGTATGGGAACGACCTTTCCCACACAGGCTCTTTTGGTCTTTCCTAAATCCTGGACCCAAAATCCAGTCAAAATAAAAACCGTCTCAGGGACACATACCTGACATCCATGACTTTACTGCATGCCTTCTTACACCATATAACATAGTCTGACTTCTATACCAGGAAATATCTTTGAACAAATTATTAAAGAACATGTATGCAAGTACCTGGATAAGAATGAAGTGATTAAACAGAGTCAGCATGGGTTTGTAACTAATAAGTATGTCAGACTAATTTAATTTCCTTCTATGACAGAATCACTGACTGGGTGGATCAGAGAAATGCTGTAGATATAGTATATCTTGACTTCAGCAAAGCATTTGACAAAGTATCTCACACAATCCTTTTTGAAAAATTGACTAAGTATGGAATGGACAAGGCAACTGTTAGGTGGATTCATAACTGGCTTAGTGATAGGACCCAAAGAGTGGTCGTAAATGGCTGCACATCCAGTTGGAAGAATGTCTCAAGTGGGGTACCACAAGGCTCTGTTTTGGGCCCTGTATTGTTCAACATCTTTATCAATGATTTAGATGAAGGAATTGAGGTTAAACTGATCAAATTTGCTGATGACACAAAGCTAGGAGGGGTAGCTAATACTAGAGAAGAGAGAGAGAGGATTCAATAAGATATAAATAAACTGGAGCAGTGGGCAGCAACTAACAGAATGGATTTTAACAGGGAAAAATGCAAAGTACTACATCTGGTCAATAAAAATGAAAAAAGCATATACAAAATGGGAGGAATAGGTCTAAGTAACAGCACATGTGAAAAAGACTTGGGTATACTAATTGATCACAGACTGAACATGAGTCAACAGTGTGATGCAGCAGCAAAAAAGGCAAATGCAATTCTAGGATGTATCAACAGAAGCATACAGTCTAGATCACGTGAGGTCATTATTGCCCTCTACTCCTCTTTGGTCAGACCTCATCTGGAATACTGTGTCCAGTTTTGGGCACCACATTTTAAAAAAGACATCAACAAACTGGAGCAAGTTCAGAGAAGAGCCACCAGAATGGTGACCGGTCTGCAAACCATGTCCTATGAGGAACGGTTGCAGGATTTGGGAATGTTTAGCTTGCAAAAAAAAAAGACTGAGAGGAGACTTAATAGCTGTCTACAAATATCTCAAGGGCTGTCACATTGTAGAAGGATCATATTTATTCTCATTTGCACAAGGAAAGACTAGAAGCAATGGGATGAAACTGAATGGGAGGAGACACAGATTAGATATTAGAAAAAACTTTTTGACAGTTAGGGTGATCAATGAGTGGAACAGGCTGCCACGAGAGGTGGTGAGTTCTCCTTCAATGGATGTCTTCAAACAGAGGCTGGACAGACATCTATCTGGGATGATTTAGAGAATCCTGCTTTGAGCAGGGGGTTGGACCAGATGACCCAGGAGGTCCCTTCTAACTCTACTATTCTATGATTCTATGATTCTATGATATGACTGTATTAAGTCCACCAGAATGGCAGTTGTGTAGTGGCTTTGACCTAAGGCAAATAATCCCTTAACTAAAGACCTAATAATTAACTTTTAATAATACTACTAAAGGAAACATAATTATTAAAACCTGCACTGGCCAGTATATCTTCATGGACACTAGCATGCTATTGATTAGACTTTCGTCCTATATAGTGCTCATAGTCCTAATAATGTATTCAATTTCATTCAAGCGTATGGACCAAGTTGCTTCCGCTACCTATTTACTACATCTATTTCCCCAACATGGATTCACTGCCAAGTGCTACTAAAAGATTGCCATAAGCCTCCCCAACATGTTTCACCAGCTTAACTGGCGTCATCAGGGGATTGAGGTTATTTATATATTAAGGCTATTTATCCCCTTGATCAAAATAAATGTGCAGGTCAATTTTAAAATTATTTTTACTCTAGAATTATCTGATCTGATAATTCAGAGAATCCAGATGATCAAAAAAAGAAGTATGTTGAGAACAGTTGTGCCAAAATTCTGGCATGAAAAAGTAGCAAATTTTGTTGCATGAAAATTTTTGAATTTTTTTGTATCTATGTAGCGTTAAAATAAAATGCTGGTGGGATTTAGCAAGAGGGGATGTGGTCTCCTGTAGCCCGAAATATTTACATTGCTTTATGCCTGAAACTGGCTTAAATTATTGCACAAGTTTAATCCACACCATAGCTGACTTAAACGTGCTTTTTGGCACATGGGCAGGCAACGATTGGGCAAATTTATTAAATAGTGGGTGCCTCTTTAAAATTGAATACATTATATTCTTAGTGTATTTTTCATAAGGATCTATCAGTATCTGCTGAAATCCCTTACATCCACTCCAGAGTGAAAGTAAAGGTCTTCCAAAGTAAGATATACTCTTTGCAGCCACTCTCCAAATTTGTCAAAAGATGAGCATTCAGAAAAGAGGACTCTTCTATTATTTTACTAATAGGTTCTATAAAACAGGTTTTCTGGAGAGGGTCCTTTAATCATTTAACCAGAATATCTACATAGAAGGTCATTGACCCATGAGAACCAATATAAAAGCAGAGGTGGGGAATGCAGCAGCTATTTTGTGGTGAATCAGGATAGCGAGTGAACATTACAGCTCACAGCTTAGCCATAGAGATAAGAAGACAAAGCCAAAAATAACCTGAAGAAACTGTACATATAGTCCAGATAATGGCAGCTGGTGGAGGAGCATGTGACCTGTCCATCAGCCTTCTAGAAATTGTAAAAAAACTCACATGAGAAAGCTGCTTTACTATTGGAGGAGGCTGATGGACTGTTCAGGTCACATGCTCCTCCATCAGAAGCCATTTTATGGACAAAAGTGCTGATGAGCTTGTTAGGAAAGCTGCACTAGCAAGAGAAAGTGACCAAACCCTTTAAAGAGCTTGAAAAAAAGTTGGATTCCGTCCTAGGAGACCTCAGAGTGTTGCACACGTCTTTTCAGGGCAATCAGAGGCTTTGCTGCACTTTTCGTTCTTTGCAAATTTAAAATTTTGCAAAAATTCGGTGAAGCTGACAAATTAGAATTTCCAGAGATTCGATCATCTCTATGTATAACCCTAGGCGAGAAAAAACATTTTCAAAGTCTGAAACTAAAAATCTGTTTTTAACAATTCGGGAATTACTTTTCCTGAGTTGAAATTTCTAACACATCTCAATGTGACAAGTTAAAATATATCCAAATGATCTATGTACAGATATTATACTTTGCGCCAACTTGGATATCAAGAACAGCTTTTCCCTTAGGCAGCCTGACATATACAGTGTACTGAGTAGAGTATATGTTGGTTTTGAGCACTTGCCAATATGCCTGGAAGTAATGATTAAATTATTAAATACATACAAACAGGCTCACGTTATCATCTTGTGCACTTGTACAATGGTTGTTTGTGCTTGTAATATATTCTTTACTTTGCATTTGAAAACAATATTACTATTTGTGACCCTCACCTCAAATGCATCACCCTATATTATCATTTTATATTACTGCTAAATAAATATTATACCTATTATATTAAGGGTTTTTCCCCAAATATCAAGTTATCCCCTATTAATTAAATAGGGAAAAATTGCTGATTGCTGGGGGCCTGATGACTGGGACCTTCAATGATTCCGAGAACTTTGCTCTGAAATCCCGACTACGGGACTCTGCAGCCCTGATCTGAATAGAACGGAGTTGTGCATGGATGGTCTCAATTTCACTTATGTCTATGGGACCACTAAGCACAGTGCTTAAAGGGAC
>VIAB01000019.1:334886-344975 GCA_009801035.1 Oophaga pumilio | reverse complement strand
TTCATAACACTTCCCAGCATGCATTACTCCTGCCTTTCCATGTATTGCATGGCCCAAAGCGAAATTTTGTCTCTCTGCTATTCCTGTATGCGATTTGACAGACAGGAGAGAAGGAGCGGAGAGACAAAGACCAGCCCTCACTTCCTGTAGAGATACAAAGACCCACCCTCCACTTCCTGTAGAGATACAAAGACCCTCCTTCCACTCTCTGAAGAGATACAAAGACCCTCCTTCCACTCCCTGAAGAGATACAAAGACCTTCCACTTAAGAGATACAAAGACCCACCCTCCACTTCCTGTAGAGATACAAAGACCCTCCTTCCACTCCTTGAAGAGATACAAAGACCTTCCACTTTAGAGATACAAAGACCCACCCTCCGCTTTCTGTAGAAAGACATAGACCCTCCCCTGCCTCCAATAATTCATCTTGATGTCTCTGTTGTTAGAGATGGATTACACTTGACAACATGCAGTGAACAGTAAATTACACAGTTTGGCAACTCCTAGTGGACTCTGTAATTTTTGGGGGGCTGGTAACATCATTTTTTTTGGGTAAATAAAATACTTTTTAGTTGAAATTTTACATTGGTCATTAGATTATCATAAATTAATTGTTTCAACAGTGGACACTTAAAAAAGAAAAGTTTATATTGTGGTGGCAGAGATAGCTGATCATCCTAAGTTTACTGTTCTGATGGATTTTTGTTGCTTTTAATAGCGGGAATTTGAGCGTTGTATTGTAAAAACATTTTGGGCGCACACAAATATATATATTTTTTCTTTTAGGTGAAATACAAGGAACAGTTTGAAGAAATGAAGGGTAAGAAATCTTGTTACAACCCCTTGGATAGCGCAGTCTTCAGGCAGGCTCAAGCTGCGTCCGCCTTGGCGAGTGATGTATGTATTTTTGGTTGGTTAATTTATTATGATTTTTTTTGCATGATTTGAAATGTAACAAAATTCTGCTGTTACTTTAGGTTTTGGGATTTTTTTTCCTTCCGAAATATTGGACGCTTTCTTAACCATTGAATGACTGTATTGTATGAGATGTCGTACTGTATTGTGGCCAAACTAGAATCACCATAAAAATTACGAAAACATTATTCTAATAAATTCAATCTAAAGTAACAGCCGTTGTGAATTGTGCAGTGTAATGATACCTGGCTTGTAGGTTCTTAAAGTAAAACTGGGCAAATATTTTAGGATTAGCCAAATGGTGCTTCAGGGCTTTCTTACATTACCGGGATCATTAAAGAGGTTGTCAAGGTAGAGCTGGAAAAAACTAGAAACAAATGATATGTATCCGATCCTGATCAGCTCCGGTGCTGACACTTCCTGGCACCTCAGTGATCACTACTTCCTGCTCCCTGGTAACACCCAGGAAATGACTGCTTAGCCTGTCATTGGTCGAAGCTGTGACCCGCCCAAGTCAGGGATTGGTCGAGAACTCATTTCCTGTGTTAAGAGGTTGCAGGAAATAGCGACTGGCAGGGACCTGGAAAACATTGGAAATAGAGCAACAAGGGTTCAGAGGTGGGAGTATCATTTTTTTACGCCATTCTAACTCCTCTTAACAAAAAATTTTTTTGCTTAAAGCACTTTTAATTTATCCACTTTAGTCTATGGGAACCATGCTAGGACAATATAAACCACAGCAGATAGGATAAGAGCACAGAATAAACTATACAGATCCCATCTTCTCCCCAACAATAAAGAGACAAAACCTTCCTTGTGTTCCAAGTTTTCAGCGATGTCACCCCTGCAGGCAATCATCAATGGAAGCCATGATGCCAGTAATACGTCACATGATCCCTGTGGCAAATGAAGCTTCCATGTACCAGCTGACTGTAAACTAAAGCCGGGTGCAGGAGCTTCTGCACGGAATTCTTGGGGGTAGAAGATGTTGGTAGAGTTTTTTTTTTTTGCTACTTTATATTATTTGCAGCTATTTTTTTATAAGGCTGGACAGACCCTTTAAAATTGATCTCAATGTATCAGTCTGCAGTAAGATCCGTAGCTCCCCCTAGTGGTCTTGATTAGTTACCAGAATTGCATCATACAACTCCTTCATGCAAGTAATTTAGAGCTCTGTGTAAAAAAAACCCCACCGAATGTAAAGAGACACTTGGGCCCGGAAGGAGCTCAAATTGCAGACTGAACATTTCTTTCTGTATTGTACAGATGCAGGAGAAAAATGGGACTTGTCAGCCAGCTAGCGGCAGCTTTTTTTTTGTAAAAGCACAACCAAAAACACTTACACCCTCTTAATAAAATGTCAATAATCCATTTACTACACTGAAGTGCACTCTCCATGTCCTGCCATCATTTTTTTTTTATTGTAGGACAAAGTCATATATACAATTTCTAGTATATTATTTTTGCTTTTCTACATGGCAGGAAAGAACCATTCAAAGTCTGATGACTCATTTTTCCACCAAGTGCCTTCATAGTCCGGCCAAAAAGTGTCCTCACGCAAACTTTTTATTACTCGATATAATGATCCTCTTGATATTTTATTCTCTTCTGTTTAGTACAAAACTGCGGCGCTCAATTGTGAACCAACTAATATGAAGTCACAGCCATACAATCCCATTATACTGTATGTGACTGTAGCTATCAGCCTACAGAATACACACACGTTAGTTATTACTGCGCACAACGGTGCCGGCGACCTGCGGGTCCCATGATTCAATAGAAACTTTGGTAATATTAATACTATGTACAGTATATATAGTTTACATCATTGGTTTTTACTTTTTGGCAAGCAGAGGCATTGATGAGGATTACAGGAGAAGCCGGGCAACTAAGAATAATTAGCAGAAACAAGTCAATTAATTTATAAAAGCTTTCCATCCCTCGTACAATATTATTTTAACCATTTTTTTTATCCTCGTTTTTCTCAAAGTCTCTCAATAAACTTGTGTCATACTTGACAATTGTGACAGTCTACAGTATAATGTAACCCAGCAAAAGGTTTTTAACTTCCAAAATTGTTCTACGGGCCAAATACATGAGTTTTTATATGGAGGGCTTTGCTGTATCCATAAACACACTGCAAAGTCCCCTACTTCCTTTCTATACCTGATTGTAAATTTTTAAAAAGACCTTTCTTATGATACAGAGCTCCAAATCCCCTTTTTTCCTCCATGCATCCATATAGCTAGATGATACAATTCTATCTGCTTGCAGCCGCCACTACATGGAGCTATGCAGCCTCTCTAGAACTGAATAATAAATCTGTATGCAGTGTGCTCCCCCTAGTGGTGACAGAATGTGTTCAGGTAATCAGTTAAAGGGAATTTCTCAGGAGGTTTTTCCTATTTAATTTGAGATCAGCATAATATTGGGCAAGAAAGATTCCCATTGATTCTTGGGTTGTGTCACTTATTAGACTATGTGTTGTAGTTTCAATACAATCAGTGTTTTATCAGCAGGAGATTATCAAAAGAGGATCTCTTATAAACTGGAAAGAATTCTAGCTCTTGTCCTTAAAGAGGCTTATAGAACAGAGATATTTATGGCATAAGCACGGGATACACCGTTGTGTACTTGATGGGTGACATTTTACCTTTCGGACCCTACCTGGCCAGAAGATAGAGGTCTTCTGACCACATTCTGCCAGGGAAGGTAGCTAGATTTTAGACAGAAATAAATTGGAGCAGTAGCTATGATCTTGCTTACTTTTTGGAAAGAACACATCCTGGACTGATGCAGGGACCTCCTGGGTGGCTGGAGCAGATGCCAGGAGTCCTCCATTCTCTGTATAGATTGGTTCTCCAAAGTTTGATCAAATGTAACACATTTATGGCATGCCATGCCCAGCCTTCCGTAAAACCATGATATCATTAGATACTGATAAAGCCAGGATGTAGCTTTTTACTTAGGTTATGCCATTACTTTATAATGGGTGGGGTCACATAGCGTTTCTGATGATAAAGGGTCCGCATGTGCTGAGAGCTCTAGCCTTTCACTGTGTGTCCCTGGGACTCTGCAGTGGGATAAAGACTTTAAGAGTACCTGTAGTTTCAGGTGACTTTTTAGGATTACCTGTCCTATGTGTGTTCATGAGAACTAACATAATTTGTGACTATAATATATATTTTGTATCCCGCATTTTCGAGCTGTTTCCTCTTTTTGTGACTCTCTGCCTCTGTCTCCTCTCCATAAACTTCTATAGGTAGCAACTGTAATGTGATCCCTCATTGAGCTGAAAACCTGTCTTCACTGAGGACAGATTTGGGCAGTGACTTCTTAGAGGAGAACTACCCCATTAACTTTTTCCTTGTTTTTCAGGTGAAGTATAAGAAAGACAAGCACACCATGCAAGACACATCCGTCGATCTTCCCAACTTGCTCCACTTGGAACATGCTCTAAAGGCCACCAAGCTACAAAGCAATGTAAGCAGATGTGTCGATTCCTCACATTCTATAAATTCAACATTTTATTAAACAGTCTTTACCATCCCTAAGGTAATCCTGACGAATCATTATTTCTCTAGAATAGTCATTATATTCACACTAACCGGTGTAGTAGGGTTATATTACCATTGAGGCCACAAATATATCTTCAGACTACATTATCTGGAGCAACTTCCCCCTGAGGAAGCCTGTATAGGCGAAACATTTTTTTAGGAGCCTATATGTGTGTTTTTTAGTATCTTAATTGATATCTGTATGAAAGAAAATGAAAGGAGCATGCCTGAAAAGTGCTATATAGATTCATGGACTGCAGCCATGATCTAGAGAACAAAGCCTAGGCTCACAAATAGGTTGAACATTCTTAGCTAATTGCGGAAAGGTTCCAATATTAGGATTCCTGTTTAGATAGTGGAATAATACAGGTTCACTCTAGTAAAATTACATTTAGACTACGTTTTAATGAAAATCAATAAAAGTCATGCTTTTATTGCATCTTTGAATGAAAGTGACACATACTATACATCTGTAAAAGTACCTATTCTCCTTAAAGGGAACTCGTCAGTAAATTCATACTGTCCAAACCATATGTAGGATAAATCGCAGCCTGGCTGCACGATAACAGTCAGGTATATCATTGTCTGAAATGCTTTGGCATTTCAGAGAAAATAAGAAAAAAAGATGTGTCTGGAAACCATAGTATACACAAGGAAGAGACCTGTCAATCTGCTGCATCAGCGCTGTGAATAGCCGGTTAGGGGCGGCGCCAGACTAGTCTCCTCTCCCACTGTGGTTCCTGGATGGATCGTCAAAGTATATTTCAGAGAGTGATATAGCTGGTTGCTGTTGTGCAGCCGCCCTGTTTGTTGATGTGACTGGCTCAGTGTGTATAGCGGACGTGTGCAGGGTCTTCCTTTTTTTACATTCATACAATTTGCTCATTTTCACCTGCAAGGACCTGGGGTCTGTATGGAAAATTACTCATGATGAGCACTAGGAAATAGGCCAACATTGGTCCGTATGCTATCCATTTTGATCCAAGGGGTAAGTTTTTTCCATGTGGAGAGTGACATGCCCGGTCTGGCATGCCAGTATGAAGAAACAATCCATTGTGCGCACAGGGAACCCACAGACCAAAAATATGTTACTTTCACGTACTCTAAACCTCTTCATAACAAAACTTATATGTCAAATATCAGACTTTTGTAAAGTTTAAAATTTATGGAAAACATTCATATAAGGGATTTGTGAGAGATTACAGCTTTATGTCTCTTTGGGTCCTCCTTTAATTACACAAAACAGGATTTGTTAAGTCCCCCGTATCATTATTATAAGCGTTGGCCGAACGATTGTTCAGCTGATATTAAGCTATCTCTGCTGACACAGGAGCGCGCATTCTGCCTGTGTAAGAGACATTGGCGGTTTTGGACAACTTTTATCTGACGTTTTTAGGGGACCTTATATAATGGAAATGGGAGAAAACAGAAGTCTGGAATCTGATGAAGTATTTGCTTAGAAATAACAACACCAACAGTTTATTAACGTTTATGTAGAGGTTTGCTCTAATGGATCATTTGACCTTTTAGCATTAGGTCTAATTCACATGTTCTCTGTCTTTCAGAAAGTCTATAAGAAACAATTTGAGGAAAATAAGGGGAATTATCATTTTGCCTTGGATACAGCAGAACAGATTCATCATAAAGAGAATGCTGTACTGCAAAGTCAGGCAAGTGCAATCCATAATACAAGATAATGAAAAAAGGTAGTTTTAAAAAGTCTAAAAGTTCGGAAGTCTTGAAACTAAAAAACTTAGTCCCCAATTAATCAAAGTGTTTGCGAAAGAAAGCACTTTGAAAAGTTGTAAAATGTAAAATCAGGCACGTGTTACCCCAATTCCTAGGAGGAAAGACCCCAGCAATGATCTTAAAAAAGGAATAGTTACTGCCCATCAATATGGGTCGGGTTAGACGGCCATTTCAAAACAATTTGATGTCTATCATTCTACAACGGGAAAGATTATACAGAAGTAAAGCATTCAAGACAGTTGACAATCGACCCAGGAGTAGACGTATTAGCAAATTTACCCCAAGATAAAATATTGCAGTGCTCAGAGTAATTGCAAAAAACTCAAGAGCTGCAGCTCAGACTCTAAAGGCCTTAGTAAGTGTGGTAAATCTTCAAGTTCATGATTGTCCAATTAGAAAAATACTATTATGGCTTGTTTACATGGGTTGCCAGGAGAAGTCACTAAAGTGCCACTAAAGTTTTCAGACTTGCAGCTTTAGAAATCACAAGAATTCTGAAACAATGTCCTTTGGGACCTGCAATGCAACAATAATCCCAAATATTCCATTAAATGTATGTAATTCCTAATTTTCAGTTCTTCTAAGGACCTGTCCTTCAAAGAAGTTGTATTTAGCTTTTATGACGACATATAAGTCATCATTTTATGTTACTCTTTAGGTCAAGTATAAAGAGGAGTATGAAAAATCCAAGGGAAGGTCCATGCTGGAATTTGTGGACACTCCATTGTACAACGTTTCAAAGGAGGCTCAAAAATTTCAGAGCGAGGTTAGTGGCATGATTACAAAAGGATTACTGTCAGGATTTCTGGACAGGTGATACACTCCAGCATGAGTTTGCCATACGAGCTTCTTTTAGAAATTGCGCCACACCTGTACATAGGTTGTGTCTGGTATTGCAGCTCGGTACTATTGAAATGAATAGGGCCGATACCACACACAACCTGTAGACGAGAAGAAAACAGCTTTGTTTCCAGCCCCTTTTATCATTAGTGTTGTGCATTTTTTTGTCTATTTTTTAACTCTCTATTTGGTGCTTTTCATAGCCGATAACCAGCTGAAACTGCAACATCTCATTTATGCTTTCTTAATTATCAGAAATTATATCGGAAAGAATTTGAAGAGGCAATCAAGGGAAAAGCTTCAGTGGACCTAGATCTCACTCCAACATTCCTGCAAGCAAAACATGCTATGACCCTGGTCAGCGAGGTAGGAGTTATAACTCCATCTGCTATAATGAAATAGCTACAGTCCAGCATCAGTAATGATATATATTCTGCACTACTCTATCTATCTATCTATCTATCTATCTATCTATCTATCTATCTATCTATCTATCTATCTATCTATCTATCTATCTATCTATCTATCTATCTATCTATCTATCTATCTATCGTCGGAGTCTATAGGGTTCTACTGCCAATCCCTCTTCCAGTTGTTTGGTGACCGTATTCAGCCAAAAAGAGGTGTACAGGCAGCTGTGACTGCATTTGATTCCCTCCTTTGATGTCTTAAGTGAGTTACTTTCCAAGATTCCTGTACATATCCTATTGTCTTTATTTCCATTATTAGAGAGAATACAGGAAGGACTTAGAAGAAGGAATGAAAGGCAAGGGTCTGACAGTTCTGGAAGATACTCCGGATTTAATCAGGGTGAAAAATGCGTCACAAATCTTAAACGAGGTCGGTGTAATAAGAAGGTGTGATAATGATAATTGCGCGGTGTATGTCATGTGTTTCTGAGTGTTGTTATTTTTTTGTTTTAAAGAAAGAGTATCGGAAGGACTTGGAAAATATTAAAGGGAAAGGCATGGAGTTCAGCGCTGACATCCCAGATATGATCAGAGCCAAACGGGCAACTGAAATAATCAGTGAGGTAACAATATTCATAGAGACACATTTACTGTTCTGCCGTTAGGTGGACTGAAGCCCTTTTCCATACACCACTGTTTTAGGCCAGGTTCACATTTGCCTTCCAGTCCGCAGCACCGTGCTGCGTACTTCTTTCCTTAAGCTCCACCTACTATTCGTTCATAGTTTCCAATTTGGGAATCAATACCAATTTCCCATGAGAATTGACAGTATAAGGTGTGAGAGCTTCAGGTTATGACATACCAGTATTTCTTCCTATCTTTATCAGTCTCTGTCCCAAACCCAACATGTTTCACTGGTTATACTAGCTTCTTCAGGGGAGAAGGGGAAAATGACACTGCTAAATTTGTTCTCTAAGCTCTTAAAATCTGTGTGTCATCAGAGGTATGTATGTTACTGATCAATCACTAGTTAGGTATTTGCTTCCTCTTCCATTATATTTTATTGACTTGTCTCTACACCAGTCCACATTAAAGGCGTGGTCCACCTTTTAAGGACATTTTTTTTATTTTTTTTTATTTTAATGCATATAATTGGGACTAAAAATATTTTTTGCTGTTTGCTTTTATTATAAATGTTGCACTGTTTGCCTTCTGTATCTTCTTTGAATATTCTTGGCTGTAGAATGAGGTATCTGAGAATCTATCAGTGAGCTTGTTCTGGCAGTATAACGGCAGAGTTCGTTATTCTTTTATCTGGTCTTTTCCTGAGCTCCCATCAGCTGATTTATGACCACAGACCACATCAAAGTTGAATGTGAATGTAAAAAGATCCTTTAAAAACCAAATTGCACAAAATTTTTAATGAAACCCAATCGCAAAAATTATTTTTATTCCCAAATACATGCAGTTAAGTCAAATAACATGTTTTCAAAAGGTGGACAGCCCCTTTTACTCTACTTTGTCCTGTCATTATGGATTTCTATAGCATGTGCTCTCTGTGGCTCATACAAATTTTGCCAGAAATATATTATGAACCCAGAGTAACACCCTTCTTAAAAGTCATAAAAATGTGCACAGAATGAAAAGGCCCATTTCTCTGGAACCTTATGACAAGTTAAAAAAAAAACATAATATGTCACAATTTTGGTGGCACCCGCTCACCATCCATGTATTTCACAATCTAGAACTGTATGGGAGGTTTAAAAAAAATTGAATACTTCTGGGATCAACTGGAATAAGAATCTCTTTGCCCATATTATCCAAGCTGGAAAATATCCCTTTAAATAATGCAAATTAATATTTTACAATGCACGTACAACAGTGAGTAGAACAGTGATATAAATCATCATGATATCAGCAGCCGGTATAGCCAGTGCCACCCATAACCTGGGCCTGGTTTCTTGCCCTCATCTAGGCCATCTAATTAGGAAACATAACATATTTCTCTTTGAGGGAATGGAAAAGATTATTACGTCTTTCATGAGTTTAGATTATAATTGTTGTAATTACTTCCCAGCCATAATACTTGCATAAAGGCCATGTATAATTACTGTAATTATCTTAATTGGGACAAATTAGGTCTTCCAGATGAGGCAATGACTCTATTCTAGGCTGGGATCTATCCCAGAAAACAGCAAATTGTAGTAATAGTGAAATGTACAATGAAAATGGATGACACGAGACACAAAGAATCAATGATATGTAATCTAGTGAATGGTATATGTCTGGACTATAGGCTGTACATGTAGGCAGGCATGGAACCTCTTTTAGACATGAGCCTCCACTTGGGTTACCAGTACTTCTGTTCTAATTATCTGGTTACTGCACTTTGCTATGATGTCATCAGCCACCCCAAGGAACTTCCTAGTTCAGTAGAAAATACTTGTTCCAAATAGGTACCATGCACCCTACTCTAAAGTAGGCCGGGGTCACACTTGCTTGTGTGATGCGAGAAACTTGCATGAGTCTTGTTAGTATCCATGCAGTTTGACCATCCGCCATCTTGTTGTAGTCTCTGGCTGCTTGTCTTTTTCCCCTGGTGCTGGGCTTGTCGTTGG
>VIAB01000019.1:287574-303761 GCA_009801035.1 Oophaga pumilio | reverse complement strand
AGTTATTAATTAACCCGGGCGAAGTCGGGTACTACAGCTAGTATATATATATATATGCACGTTAGTGAAGGCTTTCATTTTTGCATAGATTTAGTGCACAATGAATATAGAAATTGGTCAGTGTTCTTGTGATCTGATCTTATTGTTCTTGTAAGGGCTATTTTGGTCTTTGCGAGTTAACACCTACCCATTATATCCAATAATATCGGTGTACATGACAATAATGGGGTCCTCACTGATTGCCAGAATTTGTGCCCCATGTTTTCCCTTAACGGCAAGATCACAAGCAGAAGGTGATGGATGGATGCCGAGGGCTACTGGTGGCTGTAAAAAGACTGTTTTATACATTACTTATGTACATAAAGTGTATAGTCTGGCCAATGATCAGTATAAAATAAGTACATTTCAATATCATTTTATTTAGATTGTATATGGGGGTAAGCAGTGGAATTCATCATAAATTTAATTGAACAGTCATCCTATTTTTTTTACATTTACTGCCTAGTTAAAGAGGACCTGGTTAAAATTGGCTAGTTCTTTATCTTATTTTACTTATTCGACTTCCCTGAGTATTTTTTTTTTCAAATCTGCCATACGGTTCTAGATATATTGGTCTTTTTATTTAGTCCTAATTTGTATGGTCTTTATAAGGGGTGTGGTTGACAGGATCCTCTGGGGCGTGTCTTTAGGCTGCACTGAATAGTTACCCTGTGAGCCACGCCCCTTTGGTAAAGACCATAAAAATTCTAGAACCATATGGCCGATGATAAAAAAAGCACAAAAAGAAAAAGGTAAACAAAACTCAATATCCGGGGAGCAGGAAAAATAAGATAAGAGCAAAAATGGACACTTGTGACCTGGTGACAGTACAAGGTCATTAATAAACCTTTTCTGGGGAAAAAAATGAAATATAATAAAAATGTATTAATCAAATCTATTAGACGAGCATTTGCAGGGCCAAGTGGGTCAGAGAGATTTGGGTCGTTGGGTCAAATGTAGATTGTCCTTTTGTAGGAAAAAAAAGCTTGGAAGGTAAGTATTCATTAATGAAGGTTGCATATATTGTGAAGGACAGAGTTTTTTTTATTTACTTTAAGATTAAGGAATAATATAATTACTAATTTGTTTTCTAAATGCAGCCCCTGTTCATCCGGGTGCCTACCATCCTTCTCAGTCTCAAGGTTTTGGCTACATGAACCAGTCAAGTATGTCCTCTATGAGGTCAATGCATTCTCCACACGCACATTCACCTTCACCAAGCCTGGTGAGTATGGAGATTCATCAATGGTTAAAACATACAGTGTATATAGTAAAAGAGGAAAAATAAATCCACCAAAAAACAATGGCACGTAGACATCGGCAGGTAAACCTAGTGCGGTGTTGGATTCATCAGCTTCCTTCCCCGTCTCACTATCCTTCTCTTCTGAAACATGGATAGAGAAGCTTGAACTTTAGGCACAATTTCTTATTTCCCCTGTGACTAAGGGAGTCCCTTCTAATAAAAAAATAAAAAGATTATCCAAAGTGATCAACTCCTTTAAAGGGAACCTGTCACCAGAAAAAAAACACTATTAGGGTATGTTTCCACGGTCAGGAAACAGTCCGGATTAGCTGCGTGTTTGACGCTGTGCGCTGGCGCAGCGTCAAACACGCAGCGTCCAGATGTCACAGCATAGTGGAGGGGATTTCAAGAAATCCCGTCTCCACTATGCTTACAAACACGCAGGCGGGAGACCTGCGTTTACGGACATGCGGCGCGTCTTTTTAGACCGCAGCATGTCCTATTCCCTTGCGGCGACGCTGCGTCGCCGCAAGGGAAATAACACAGGGCTATGTAGCCTGCGGTCATTCCAGATGTGTTCCGGATGTGTTCCATGAACACATCCGGAATCAGCGCGCGTTCAGTAGGGGGCGGGGCTTTGGGCGGAGCGGACTTTCCGCTCCGTCCAAAGCGCTGTGTTTCCGGACCATGGAAACACAGCCTTAACCTACAGATATGGGGTTAATCTGCAATGTAATAGCATTACTAACCTTCTTGGTTGCCCACATTAGCAGAACACCGCAGGGAGAAATGTGGTTTATTCCCCCCGCAGTGTTCTGGTTTCAGTCACGGAGCGCCGCCGGTGCGGGTTCAGCCACAGCTCCTAGTATACAGTGCGGCAGCTGTATCCGCGCCCCGGCCCTGATTGACAGTTTGCTCAGCATTGGAGGCGGCTGTCAGTCAGGGCCAAGGCGGACACCTGGCTGGTTAATAATGCTATTAACCTGCTGATTAACGCAATATCTGCAGGTTAATAGCGTTTTTTTTTCTGGTGTCTGGTTCCCTTTAAAAAGAATGTATCATGAGAAAATGACATTTCTGTATTAAATTTTTGGCAAAATATTTTTTTTTTCATATCAAAATCTGCATAAAAATAAAAAATAGAAATGTTGCCATTTTGACACTGGTGGTGTTACCTGTTTTTGTAATACTGCCTGTGATGATAATGCGACTCTTGAAAAGTCTTCTGTAAAAAGCAGGAAGTAGGAGTCTAAAATAGTCCTAGTGGCCAGCATGAAAATTGCAAGATTTTTAATAGTTTTGTCTTTTTAAAAATGTTCGCAAATAAAGAAAGCTAACATTTTTAAAAGACAAAAATATTTTTAAAAGAAAAACTAGGCTTAAACAATGTGTCATTTTTTGTCGATGCATACCCTGTAAGGAAGGTTTGCGAAACCTGAATATTCAGGTGTTACGTAGAGCTATCCTCTAATATCCATAGGTTACATATCAACTGGTAATAAAATAAAGAGAATAAGAACCACTTTATCCACTCTCCTTCCATTTTGTCTTGTGCAGAGAACATTCAGAGCCATGTACGACTACAGCGCTCAGGACGATGATGAGGTTTCCTTCAGGGACGGTGACTACATCGTCAACGTGCAGCCGATCGATGAAGGATGGATGTACGGCACGGTGCAGCGAACTGGGAAGACTGGCATGCTGCCGGCCAATTACATCGAGCCTGTTAACTGATAGCTGTCTGCTCCTCCAATCGGCATATATTTTATTTTTCTGCGAGGATCGATCGTCACGATCGCGAATTCTTTGGCGATTATTCTTCTAAAACGTGCAAAATTATGTTGAAGCTTATTTTTTAAGCACTAGCCTAAACACCTAGGACAATACGAGAAGCTCCTAGATAAAATGCTGTTCTCCTCTAAGCAAAAGACTATAGAAACAAACCCGCATAGACTTAGATGAATATATTATATATGATAATGGGATTTTCTTTCTTACATATCCTTTCATAGTTAACCTCAGAGGGCTGGTAATTGCTGACAATCTCAAGCATAGCAGCGGTATAGCGTAGGTTATATATCGGATTCTAAAATGTATTTAGCTGCTTCTGCTGTACTCTGTTTCCTGTGAATTTTTTAATTGTGCGTTAGTCAAACGGAATCTAACCTCTCAGAGTTTTATCCTAATTTAATACTAAATATTATAGCGAAAATTAGTATTTACAATCATGGTATAGTCAATAGATCTTTGTGATTGTATTTAAATTAATGGGAAACCCGCATCGTACAAGAAAACCTCTCACCTGTACAAGACCTTCATCTATTATCCAGAGCGTAAGACACAAACTAACGCTTTTCCTGAAAAAAGAAAGTTGTCATTCTAGTGTCACACAGTGAAGGTAGCTATTCGAAAAGATAGCATTTGACATTAAAGGGGTTGTTTGCTAAAAGTCTGATGTCAACTCGGTGCGACTGCAGATTTCTGAATCCTTGCAGCGCGCGCACTGCGTGCTGTCAGGATTCTCCAGCATCGCTGTCGAGAGTGACCGCAAGTATGTGATTTGCAGTTCAAGTGAACTGAGCGAGGCTGAACACGTCGAGTCGGAATGTGGCCCGCTCTTGGCAGCAATACTGGAGAATCCTGACACTGCACAGTGTGCACGCTGCAAGGATTCAGACGTCTGTAGTCACAGAGTAACTGTAGACTTTTAGCCGATGACCGGACAACCTCTGCTAAGGATCTGTGCACACATTGAGTATTTGCAGTTGATTTTTCTGCACTTAAAATTCATCTCTCAGCAGGAGAAACGCACTAAACAATATGCGCATCTTTTATTCATTTTTATTTGCATCTTTTATGCATTTTACTTCCTTTTGATTCATTCATTTGAATGAAAAATGCTGAAAAAAATTGACATGCGGCAGATTTGAAAAAATGCATTAATTGTTGAAACACTCAAGGAAAAAAATATCAGACTTCAAACATCTCTTTTGTTTTGCTAGTTCTGTAAAATGCTGCACTGGATAAGAGCTGCAAATGCTCAACGTGTGCGCAAACCCTGAAGGTAGAGTGGAGCAAAATGACTCAATGCAGAGTGAATTCACTAGAAATTTCACAAAAAATTTGGATTCACAAGGTTCTCAATTTGCTTTTTATGGTCAGTAATGGGTTTAAAATATTATGTAATTTTCACACCTGTCCTGCCAACACAGCTCCCTGCCCATTCCTCCTCGGGCTTCCTCCGCCTCTTGTCTTCTTCACTTCAGTCTTCTCTGTCTAGTGCTGACTAAGCCTCATTTAATGACTAGATCGCACATGACCTCATGTGACTCTGATTTGGGTTTGGGATGGGTACTCTTTCTCCTAGCAGAGACTCCCAGCAGGCCTAGGGAAACATATAGGTTAGCTACCTCCACTAGGAGGCCTTGGGGAAACAGCGGTCCAGCTTATGAAGAGTTAATATGCAGATTGTTTTCCAAGTAATCACTGCCTGGCGTAAAAGACGCTTGACTAGAGTTGAGCGAATTTTTCAATAGACGATCGCCGGCGAATATTGTATTTGCAATATTCGCCGAGCACAGCCAAACGCCATTGGAGTCAACGGGAGTAGAAATGAGCGAATATGTTCAGAAACGATCGTCAAGCATAAATTAGGCACAAATAGGGTACCAATATGGCACGAATATAGCAAATTCGGATTTGGCGATCGTTTCCAAACATATTTGCTCAACTCTACTCTCTACGCCAACTGGGAGTCTCCACAAAAAGACACAGTACCCCCCTCAACTCAAAGACAGACCTTTTATTTTCAGGCAAATATTTGTCATACTTTAGTTCCCCAGTAGGAGTGCTGCAGGGAAATTGAGCACTTGCTGTCAAATTACAAAGACACTCTTTATTGAAAGACCCTCGTAATAAAGAGAGAATGTCTACGATGCAAAAACTCTTTAATTTAGAATGTGATGAGACAAGTCTGTACATTTATTAAAGGAACACTAAAGCTGAAGGTTTATCCACATGATCATTATTTTATGTCCTGAAATCCTTGAAATTATTTTCGTACAGACGAGAATATCATATATGCATCTTTTATGTGACTTGTGTAGACTCAGGACTTTAGGTGGCTAAATCACCCCCGATTTCGCCAGGCCTGGCAGACCATGTAATGTGTATAGTGGTGCCCGGACTGTCCCCCGATGATGAGGAAAGAGGGGGTCAAACTTGTTGCAATTCAATAGGCCAGATCTTTTTGTTCACAAGGAGGACAAGCAGCAGTTTCTGCCCTTTCTCCGTGCACAAAAAGTATAAGGACGGCCATTATTTTACCCATGTAGCATAAACATTGGATTTTTTCGGCTGCAATTTTTTGTGCATAAAAACTGCTGCATTTCAAGCAAAATGAATGTGAAGTCATGAAAACTGCAGCCCACTGTTTTTCAGTATTCAATGGTGGTGCGCACATGTCAGGTTTTTCACACGGACCCTTAAAATACCTTGGTCAAACGAGTGGATTCTTCTGGTACCAAGGTGAAAAAATAACTAAAGACAGACTATAAAAATGTACTATACCTGTAGAAAAACAATAATCCAAATATTATACATCGATTTGCTGCAGATGAAAGAAACATGAGGTTCTTAAGAAACAATGTGATCAAAGTTGGGTCCAGGACTTTCTTTGCTCAGACTATATGCCTGTTATTGATTTAAATGTACAGGAAGTAGAAGGAGCGACGCAATGTTGAGTTTATGAAAGACCAAGGATATTTCATCGAAGAGAACAAATCTGGAGGTTTTATTCAGTGAACAAAATCAGGGAGATTGATGTAGTATTTTTCCATGAAAATTCCATAAATTCAAACCCAAGCTTCCCACTACACAGAATTTAGGGTTGCCGCCGTACCGAAATTGGTGATTATAACTTAGAGATCAAGGTGCCTCCTGGCAGTGGAGTCTTGAGTTTATTGAGAAGCCTCCATTTTACTGAGAAATAAACATTAGTTAGAGCTCCACAGTTAATATATCTTCTGTATAAGCTATTTTCAATTTAGTGGATATTGTAGAAACCTTTTATCCTGCTCGCTGTGCAAAAACTTGGAGCCGCTATACCTAACACAACCCAAGAACAACCGTAAGAAAAGTCATGCAGTATTTCGATTTTACTACTGTAGTATTAGGCCTCTTTCACACATCCGGCGGGCGCCTAGCGGCGCCCCCGGCTTTTTTCCGCAGCGCCGCATCGGGAAATCTGATGCGCCGCTTGCGTTTTTTTTCGCATTGACATGCATTAGCGCCGGATGGCGCCGCATGTCAATGCGTTGCATGCGGTTTTGTCCGGATGCGGCGCAAATGTACATTGCGGCGCCCGGAAAAAACGCTGCATGCAACGTTTTTTTGTTTTGCCGGATGGTCTTTGATCTCTCCAAGCATCAGAAACCATCCGGCAAAAAAACGCATTTTGGGCGCCGGAAGTGTGAAAGCTTTCACACGCGGCGCCTGCGGCAAAATGCCGGGGGCGCCGCTTAGGCGCCCGCCGGATGTGTGAAAGAGGCCTTAAAGACAAGGATGTGAAGACAGTGCTCAGTCAAGATTCCCACCATTTATGGTGTAGGTCTGGCTCCAGTGTTGGACTGGAGTGCCAAGGACCCACTAGTAACCAACTCCAGAGCCCCACTTTTCCGCTACATGCAGATGTGACATTATCCTCAATCACAAATGTATATAACAATGAATTTGTAGAGATTGGTAAATGAATAAGATGCTGCCATTGGCTGTACACAGTGATTCAAGTATATGGTGCCAGGTACTGCTCATATCAGTCTTGCACAGGGGCCCACCAGAGGATTTTTCTGTTCTCCTGTGGGCCAGTCCAAGCCTGTCTTGCGCTAATATCTTGTTAAAGAGGTTTTCCCGAAATCGCACATAATCTGTAAGATAGGGGATATCCTGCTGATTCCTGTGGGTACAACTGTTGGAACACCAGTAATTGCAATAAAGGGGCTCTAAAGCCTTGCGAACAGGGTTCTGCATAGCCCCCCATCTTGAATAGACAAGAGGTTTTGTAGGCTCGACCTCCAGTGCATTCATTGTCTATGGGACTAGCAGTGAAAGCCGACTGGAGTCTTCCGCTATTTCTGAAAGTCACACTTACAATAAATGGAGCAGAGGTCAAGTATGCACCTCAGTTCCATTCAAGACACAGAGCCACATTCTCGAGATCCCAAGTAATCTCCTATAGGTATAACAGGTAACTTGCAATTTTGGAAAAAAAACTCTTTAACCAAATCCCAACATTGGACATAATGATACATGCAATGTTGTATGGTGTGGAGTAGAGAGCTAAGACGGTACCATTCCTTCCAGACACTGGCTGTACTACACAGCTAACATCTGCCTATAACAGCAGTGCAACACTGTAAAAACGACCCCAAAAATAATGGTGAAATTGTTTTTTTTTTCTTTACCATTTCAATGCCCTTGGATTTTTTTTCCTACTTTCCAGTACATTATAGGTTAGAATAGATGGTGTCATTCAACACTACAACTTGTCCTACATAAAACAAGCACTCATGCAGCTATATTGATGGAGAGATCAAAAAGTTATGGGTCTTGGAAAAAGGGGAGAAAAAGACAAAAGTCCAAAAAATGAAAATTGGTTTTGACAGGAAGGGATTAAAGAAAAACATTGTGTGTTTGAAAGCAGCAATAGACGGGTTATTTTCCTATAGAAAATTGACCGCTCTCGTCTGTGGCACTGTCTGTTATTTCAGCTAAGATTCAATATTGCAATACGAGATACATCTAAAGCATGAGTGGGAAAAAGCAGACCTTTTTCATCCTTGTTCCTTCAAGAATATAAGTTTAAAATTAATTTATCCTTTAAACAAAAACCACAATTAAATCCCACAAGGACAACATTTACATTGCGTTTGTATGTTTCCATAAATCATCTGTGATGTTCACATATGGAAATTAGATTGTGAGCCTCATTGGGGACAAGGAGAATGGTTGACGCCTGGATAATGATCGGTTGTATGGGCTTTCCCACCATAAACTTAACACCATATGAGTCAAGAACTGGTCGTACACTTGCTACAATTGTTAGCTAAGGGCTACTTTGGCCAACAAATATTCCCCTTTCCTCCTTCATATACATGCATGCTCATGTTTAGATCTGCGGCAAGATATAAGGGTGGAGCATGTAAAAATCCAGCTTAGTTGAGTCGTTTATTTTCCATCTGCTGTTCTGGAAGTGTTAGTCAATCCTGGCCACATATTTGGCCGACTTTTGTCTACTGAATATAAGGTAATGTTGTGAATGGACTTGAAATGAGTTCTGAGCAGAGGCTCCCTCTGGTGGTTACAAGCGGTACTGGACTGTCCAGTGAAGATTGGGAATCAGGTGTTACTGACTGGTCTTATTTAAGGGAGTCACCTTCCCATCAGGGTTGCCGGTGATCAATTGTTCTGGTCTCAATCCTTGATTCCTGTTTCCTTTGTAGCCTGCTGTGTCGTGTCTGCATCTCCTGCTAACAGATAAGACATTTTCTTCTTTTTGTTTTTGTGCTTTATTTTTGCATTTTGTCCTGCACTTCTGTGGGGGCCTTTAGGGTCCCCTCCGGGGGCTTTTGCCCTCTCAGTTTAGCTCAGCCACTGATGTTTTGTACATTTGCTTTTTCCAGTTTTTTCAGTGGCTGCTGTTTTGATTTTGTTACACCAGAGAACTAATTTAGGTGGTAGAGGTCGTGTGATCTCAGGTGTTTTTGAAATTAGTAGAGTTGGTGCTTTTCAGGGTTTTTTGGGATTGCAGTAAGTGCCCTTCCTATCCTTTTCTATTTAGATAGTTTGGGCCCCAACGTTTGCTCATACTATTTTCTGTCTGTGTCAGTATTTCTTCTTGTCTAACCGCCATTACATGTTTGGGGGCTTTCTATGTTCTTTGGGGATCTGCTCCGGGGCAGATAGCTTTCCTCTTTCTATCTTTAGGTATAGTTAGTTTCTCAGGCTGTGACGAGGCGTCTAGGACCAACGTAGGAACGCTCCACGGCTGCCTCTAGTTGTGGTGGTTAGTCAGGGTACTGCAATCTCATAGATTCCAACTGCTCTGGTGTATTGCCTTTTTTACCTGCACTCCTCGGTTACCAAATCATAACAGGGTAATGCAAGTCTGGACATTCTCCAAAATGAAAGTCAGAGAATCAGACCACTTGGCTGTTTCCATTTTCACCCTTTACTCAAACATACGCAGATCTTATTTACTGGAAATGGAAGGTTGTCTATAGTTGGAAATCTGTTTTAAAGAGGAACTGTTAACTTTCATGATACATCCGTTTAGTAAATACTTGTATTCTCCATAATATATTAAATAAGCACTCCCATCAAAAATTGTATCCTTTCAATATATTACAATCATCGTATTCTATACAGTGGGAAAAATAAGTATTTGATACACTACCGATTTTGCAAGTTTTCCCACCTACAAAGAATGGAGAGGTCTGTAATTTTTATCATAGGTACAATTCAACTGTAAGAGACAGAATCTAAAAATAAAAAACAGAAAATCACATGGTTAAATAATTAAATTGCATTTTATTGCATGAAATAAGTATTTGATCACCTACCAACCAGCAAGAATTCTGGCTCTCACAGACCTGTTAGTTTTTCTTTAAGAAGCCTCCTACTCTGCACTCTTAATCGGTATTAATTGCACCTGTTTGAACTCGTTACCTGTATAAAAGACACCTGTCCATACTCAATCACATTCCAACCTCTCCACCATAGCCAAGACTAAAGAGCTGTCTAAGGACACCAGGGACAAAATTGTAGACCTGCACAAGGCTGGGATGGGCTTCAGGACAATAGGCAAGCAGCTTGGTGCGAAGGCAACCACTGTTGGCACAATTATTAGAAAATGGAAGAAACACAAGATGACTGCCAATCTTCCTCAATCTGGGGCTTCATGCAAGATCTTGCCTTGTAGGGTAAAGATGATTCTGAGAAAGGCCGGGAATCAGCCCAGAACTACATGGGAGGACCTGGTCTATGACCTGAAGACAGCTGAACAGAGCTGAACTGTCTCAAACATTATAACACACTACGATGTCATGGATAAAAATCCTGCAGGGCACACATGGTCCCCCTGCTCATCCCAGCACATGTACAGGCCCATTTGAAGTTCACCAATGACCAACTGGATGATCCGGAGGAGGCATGGGAGAAGGTCATGTAGTCAGATGAGACCAAAATAGGACTTTTAGTATCAACTCCTTGTGCAGTGTTTGGAGGAAGAAGAAGGATGTGTAGAGTACAACCCTAAGAACACTGTCCCAACTGTGAAACATGATGGGAGAAGCATCATACTTTGGGGGTGCTTTTCTGCAAAGTAGACAGGAAGACTACACCATATTGAAGGGAGGATGGATGAGGTCATGTATCGTGAGATTTTGGCCAACAACCTCCTTCCCTCAGTGTGAGCGTTGAAGATGGATCGCGGCTTGGTCTTCCAGCATGACTAATGACCCGAAACACACACGCAGGGCAAATAAGGAGTGGCTCCATAAGAAGAAATTCAAGGTCCTGAAGTGGCCTAGCCAGTCTCCAGAGCTGAACCCAATAGAAAATCTTTGGAGGGAGCTGAAACTCTGTGTTGACCAGTGACAGCCCCTAAACCTGAAAGATCTGGGGAAGATCTGTATGGAGGAGTGGGTAAATATCCCTGCTATAGTGTGTGCAAACTTGGTCAAGAACAATAGGAAACATCTGACTTCTGTAATTGCAAAGATTTCTGTACCAAATATTAAAGCAAATCTGTCAGCAGGATTTTTCCAAGTAAACTACAGACACTGTCATGTTGTCGCCTTTATACTGATTAAAATGATACCTGGGTTGTTGAAATCAGTCTTGTGGTTGTTTGGTCTGTATTTGCACCTTTCAGTTAATAAGATTCTTGTGTTTTGGGGCAACCATGTTTGCGGGGCTGTGGGTGGTGCTTCATTTAATGCTCTGTTTTCATATTCATCCTTATGGGCTTAAATGACAGGTCATTTAAGCCCATAAGGATTAATATGAGAATAGAGCGCTAAATAAAGCCCCTCCCAGAGCCCCGCCCACATGCTGATCCGAATCACGAGAATTTCATTAACTGAAAACTGCAAATACAGATTAAACAACAACCACAATATGAATTTCATCAACCAATGTATCATTTTAATCAGTATAACGGCGCCAACCTGACACTGTCTGTAGTTTACTTAGCAAAATCCTGATGACAGGTTCACTTTAAGTTCTGTTTTTCTACTGTATCAAATACTTATTTCATGCAATAAAATGCAAATTAATTATTTAAAAATCATACAATGTGATTTTCTGGTTTTGTTTTTCTAGATTCCATCTCTCACAGTTGAAGTGTACCTATGATAAAAATTCAAGACCTCGCCATTCTTTGTAGGTGGGAAAATTTGCCAAATCGACAGTGTATGAAATACTTATTTTTCCCTCTGTATCACTGTGTACTTACAATTGCTCATTTTGCCTTACTACCAAGGTAATTCTCTTTTCCATTAGGCATATGACATTACAATATTAAAAATTAACTAGCTGAATCCTTCTAAACTTTATGTAGAAATTGGGGAGTCAATTTTCCCTGTATGACTCATAAGTCACTGCAAAGTCCCTGACAGGGGGAGGAGGGAACAGCTGGGCCAAGAGTTGAAGAGGGGAATGATAAATGCAGGAAATAGAGACTTCCTGTTTTTACATAAAGCAGAGAAAATAGGATAATTAACTAGGTAGAAAGGCAAAATGAGCAATTGTAAGTACACAGTGCTTTATAATTATGACTGCAATATATTAAGAGGAAACAAACTTTGATAGGAGGGCTTCTTTAATTCTTGAGCATCTTTGCACGGTGTTGTTCCACTCCTCTGTTATTCCGTCAAGAATTATTTTGAATATATTTTTACAACTGGGAGTTACCTTTCTCCTTTTCCAAGAGGTGTAACTCTTCAAAGTTTGACCCTGGCAGCACTAATTGGACAATGTCAGAGTGTAAAGGGTCCTACCAACAACATCCAGTTGTATATGTATTCATAAATGTCTTAGGAGAATAACAGAACTCTATTTTGTGCCGTTCATCTAAGAAAAGAGGCTCCAGAATTGTTACATAATATGGAATACAATTATTTGTCAGGAGACGCATCCACTTTAGGAAGGACCTATCACTTGCTAAAAAAAAAAAATCGAGATAAATATCTTGTAAAAATCCCTGTTCTTCCCTGATTCTTCCACTCTTTTCTGTTTTATGCTACATCTCATTATTTCAGAAATCTTCAGATTTGTAGCTTTTCGCATAGAGCATGTAAAATTTCTGCTAGCAAACCCACTGGGTGTTTCTTCAGAGTCTTCTCCAGGGGTATGTTCTTTCATCCTTTCCTCTCAGAATCGGCCTATCACAGCTTAGCAGCATCTGAGACTACTTAACTACTGAGCTGTGGTTGGCAGCATCTGGGAAGGACGGGTGAAAACACCTCGCCCCCAGAGAAGACTCTGAAGAAACGCCCAGTGGATCTGCAAGTAGAAATTTTATATGCTGCTCGCCAAAGGCAACAAATGTGAGTATCTCGGCTGTGGACTGATGCAGTGTGAAAAGGAAAGGATCAGCAGAAGCAGGGAAGCTTGGGAATTTTACAAGGTATTTAACTCAATTTTATGGAGCAAATCACAGGTCCCCTTTAAATCGTGTGAAATAGACTGGATATCAGATAATGTTATGAAAATCATAAACCGGTCACACTGCCGTCTATGTATCCAGCCTTAAAAGCACAGAAGCACAAAATTGTACCAACCGATCCACCAAAGTTGAGGAAACATTCTCCGTTTTCTATTTCTGTACTGCTTTAGATTTAATAAAGCTTTAATAGGAGTAATTATTCTACTGACTATCTGTATAGTAAATCAGCAACTAAGCACATAAAAAATACACGCACTGGAATAATTATTACAACGGTTAAAATAAATCCAATTAATCGCATTACTTATTCTAACCTTTAACAAATGTACAAAAAAAGGACTGGACCTTGGGGAACATAGAAGAGGAGCCTATTGTAAAAAACATCAACCTTGGCCCCTTTATTATGGTACAGGGGTTTGCCAACCTGGACAGAAGGGCACGAGGTTTTCTTTTTCCAATATACCTATAACACGACCATAGGACCAGTTTCCAACCCATTCTTTTTTAAATAAAGCAGTTCCTTTGCTCAGATTATTTCGACCCTGTAGCAAATAGAGATGTGACCAAATGGCAAAGACCTCCCCATTTCTCTAATGCCCCTAGTAGCAGCTTGTCTGCCTCTATGATACATGTCTTTGGGTAGCTCTTAGCTGATGCAGTATAGCTATGCTAGGATTTATAGTGCATTATCAACCATTTTTCATAAATACCATGGAATTTACAGCATTGCCCATGGTAAATATACAGTTGTGCTCAAAAGTTTACATACCCCGGCAGAATTTTTGCTTTCTTGGCCTTTTTTCAAAGAATATGAATGACTAGATGGAGGCCGGATGCTATCGCATCGGGAGGGTGGTAATGTCACGAAGTGGGCAGGCTTTGCAGCATTGAGAATCTCTCAACCCATGTGCTCAACCACCAATCCACTCTCTCCCCATGTGCTGACTTCTCTACTGTCTGTGCTCCCTTCTTTGACCTGTCTACCCCATGTGCTATCCCCTTGTCTGCTGTCTCTCTCCTTCCTGTGCTGTGTTCTCCCCTCATGTGCTGTCCCATTTGAGCTGTTTCCCCCCTGTGCTCTGTCTCTCTCACCCCTGTGTCTGACCGTGTACAGAACATACCACAGCTCCTGGTCAGGGGATCAAGCAAAAGACAATACTGACATTACAGCAGGAGACCACAGAGGATACATTTTGTGAGGTAAAATATTGTTTAAAAACAGTCAGTGAAATATTTTACCTCACAAAATGAATCCTCTGTTATCCCCTGCTGTAATGTCAGTATTGTCTTTTGTTTCCTCCCCTGTCCAGGACATGTGGTTTGCTCTGTACACGGTCAGACACTGACTATTTTTAAAATGAACCTTCTTTAGTGGGAAAACGCCTTAAATGTGACCGGCTTCCTCTGCCTGTAGACACGTTGCACATCTGCTGCCGGGATCAGCTGAATGATTCACTGCGCCTGCGCGTAATTTGTGCAGGCGCAGAAAATTAGAACGCCGCCACCTTTGTGCAGACAGATAGCCGTGGTCACATTAAAACTGCGCATGCGCTTCTCCTGTACAAAGATGGCGGCAGTCAGTGAATCATTCGGTTTATCCAGGCGGCAGCGTGTTCGCGATGGTGTTCCGCTAGTGGTACTGCCCAAGAGGATGCGTGAGTGTGTAAGTGTGTGTGTGTGTCTGTTTAAGTGTGAGTGTGAATGTGAGTGTGTGAGTGTGGTGCGTACAGTGTATAGTGTGTGTCTGTGTGTGGTGCGACGGTGTTCCGCTGGTGGTGCTGCGCAATAGGTTGGTACCAGCAGCAGTTTCCATATTGAGACACCCATCACTTGTGTGTCCCAATGTGGCGGTCGATGAACTTCCTCCGCTTGGAATTCTGGGATACAGTGACATCTGGACAGAACAGGAAATGAAAACTTTACAAGGCAATTATATAAATACATAACACCAAAACTTTTTCTCCACTCATGGTTAGTGGTTGGGTGAAGCCATTTATTGTCAAACTACTGTGTTTTCTCTTTTTAAATCATAATGACAACCCAAAACATCCAACTGACCGCGATCAAAAGTTCATATACCCCATTTCTTACTACCGTGTATTGCCCCCTATAACATCAATGACAGCTTGAAGTCTTTTGTGGTAGTTGTGGATGAGGTTCTTTATTTTCTCAGATGGTAAAGCTGCCCTCTCTTCTTGGTAAAAAGCCTCCAGTTCCTGTAAATTCCTGGGCTGTCTAGCATGAATTGCACACTTGAGATCTCCCCAGAGTGGCTCAATGATATTAAGGTCAGGAGACTGAGATGGCCACTCCAGAACCTACACTTTGTTCTGCTGTAGCCAATGACAGGTCGACTTGGCCTTGTGTTTTGGATCATTGTCATGTTAGAACGTCCAAGTACGTCCCATGCTCAGCTTCCAGGCTGATGATTGCAAATTTGCCTCCATTATTTGCTGATAACATGCTGCATTCTTCTTTCCTTCAACTTTAACCAAGTTTCCTGTGCCTTTGCAGCTCACACATCCCCAAAACATCAGTGATTCACCTCCATGCTTTACAGTAGGAATGGTGTTCATCATTGGCCTTGTTGATCTCTCTCCAAATGTAACGTTTATGGTTGACAAAAAGTTCAATTTTGATCTCATCACTCTAAATTACCTTGTTCCAGAAGTTTGAGGCTTGTCTCTGTGCTGTTTTGCGTACTGTAGGTGAGATACTTTGTGGCATTTGCAATCATCAGCCCAGAAGCTGCGCATGGGACGTACTTGGACGTTCCAACATGATAACAATTCAAAACACAAGGCCAAGTCGACCTGTCATTCGATACAGCAGAACAAAGTGAAGGTTCTGGAGCGGCCATCTCAGTCTCCTGACCTTTTTGCCAAGAAGAGTGGGCAGCTTTACCATCTGAGAAAATAAAGAACCTCATCCACAACTACCACAAAAGACTTCAAGTTGTCATTGATGTTAGAGGGGGGCAATACACGGTATTAATAAATGGGGTATGTAATGTTTTGATCAGGGTCATTTGGATGTTTTGGGTTGTCATTATGATTTAAAAAGAGAAAACACAGTAGTTTGACAATAAATAGCTTCACCCATCCACTAACCATGAGTGGAGAAAAAGTTTCGGTGTTATCTATTTATATAATTGCCTTATAATGTTTTCATTTCCTGTTC
>VIAB01000019.1:251252-267183 GCA_009801035.1 Oophaga pumilio | reverse complement strand
ATGGTCCGGTGCGTCTTATAGTCCGAAAAATACGGTAAATCAATGGGTTTTTTTTCTGTGTAATGCAAGGATGTGCTGCTGTTCTGCACCCCAGAATGCAATACAGATTTTTAAAAATGGTCTTACATCTCCATTAAGACAATCGTCTTGCCTTATCGAGAACTCAGGACGTAGTTGATGAAGTCAACCCCTGGTCTTCTTCCTTTCCCGCCTCCTCCTTTAAGTAAAGAGCATTTAATCACGGTGTGTAAATAATGTACGGCGATGGTTTTGGACATACACTTTGCTGTCTGATGTTTCCCGCTGCACCTGACCCTTTTACAATAGGATGTGAGACCGGTGCTTCATTAATAATAAATATGAGCAGATCATTTCTGCATATTCTCCAGTTTCCCCGCTGCTCTTACTCATTTCAGTAACATGCAGCTGAGCCCATCTCCCAATAAAAACATGCAGGGTGGTGCAGAGGTGGCAGTCACGTACAGTATGGCCCTCCGCCTAATGTGTGGAAATCAGGACTACACTTGCGTTTAGAAAAAAAACAACTTGATTTTGTGACACTCTGTCAGGAGATGTTTATGCTGTACGTGTTTGCGTGGCCACCTAGTGGTTGTCATATATTACATAATGAATTAAATTTCGATCATAAAAAAATTATAAAAAAGGCAAAGGTGGACCTGCGAGTATAATAGAGGCCTTTGGGGTTCGGAGAAGGTTTTTATTAATTTGACAGCAAGATGTATGCCAAAGTGACCGGATTGTGATGGAAACCCCAATGGATCACCTTCAATTCAAGTGTGTCCAGAGCAGGAGACAACATACTTTTAAATAATTAATTTCCTTGGATTCAATCTCAGGAGCTTAGGATAAGAGATGAGCGAACTTTTCAAAGTTCGGTTCGGATCAGCGAACTTCCTGATGTTCGCCGAACACGTTGGCCAAACGCTTCGAGGAACATACCCAAACCACATTGAATTCAATGGGAGGCAAAACCAAATGCATAGACCTTCAGGTGGGACAAAAGGCTGCCAAAACAGCTAAAATTAGGGGCAGACATCAGGACAAGTGGCATCGATTGACCCATTAATTGCACTATAAATAAATTATTAAAAAAAAATTAAGGTGGTTCCCCTGTATTTTTGATAACCAGCCAGGTAAAACTGGACACTGCGGGCTGCAACCCTCAGCTGTCATCATTAGCAAGGCTGGTTATCGGGAATAGAGGGGTCCCCATGCTGTTTTTTTAATTATTTAAATAAATAATTTAAAAAACCGGCTCATTCAGACATTCATTTTTGCGTAAGAGTGTTTCCATGGTTTTCAATTGTAACACTAGTATAGGAATGGATAGCACTAGTACCTATAATAGTGGATAGTGCCATTCACATGTCTGTGATTTTTTGCGGAATGAGCATCCCACATAAAACCGCGGAGACATGTCCAATTTTGATCCGAGCGTCAAAGTAAAATAGGCAATGCAAGTTTATGGGTCCAAAAAAAAAAAATCAGACCACACTTGGTACCATTCTTGCTTCTCATCCGAGAAAAACTGATGAAGCTCTGACCAAACTCTGATAAAAAAAATACAAGAACGTTACTGATGTCTGAATGAGCCCTAACATTGAGCCACAGGCTGCACTACTATATATAATGTACTAGTACATAGAGCTACATTTCCAATAACCACTATATTATGGATAACAAAACCCATGAAAAGTAAAAAATCAAACATATTTTTCCCATAAAGTTACTTAAAAATAACGGCACAAAACCAATTATACTAATGATATTTCTTAAATACATTTTTAACAAAACGTGACAAACCTTTGAGTAACTTGGACATTCAGGAGTTCCTCTAATTCTTACAGTCCGTATGATATAGTCGACTTGGCTTTAGTTAAAATGGCAAAATTGTATTTTCTTCTCCATTTAACTTATAATAAAAGTTAACAGAAATATAACGCTTAGGTACATGTATGGTAAAATGGCGCCTAAAGTAAATTAGCTCTTGTCTTATAAGAAATAAGTCCTCACATAGCACAGATTATGCAAAAATAAAAAAGTTATGGCTGTAGATGTGGGATGATGGAAACGGTAAAGACCATAAAAAGTAGCAGTAAATATTAGTCCCACATCTGTGAGATTTTATTGCGGATTTAAAAAAGAAAAAGGGGAAAACTAAGGGAAGCAGCGGGAATAAGGCCGGGATCACACATGCGAGAAACACGGATGAGTCTCGCATGTGAATTCCCGGCACTGCCGCCGGCACTCGGGAGTGGTGCACGTATGCATGTATTTCTATGCAGCCGCTCGCTCCGCTCCCGAGTGCTGGCGGCAGTGTGTCACGATCCACTTTTGGATCTGTGGCAGACCTTTCTTTGCATACTAAAATCTTTTTCCTTTCAGGCCATCGAGGGTTAATTTCAGTCTTTTCCCCCGGTGGCCGCTGGTGTAATTACATTGCTGCTGACTTGTCAGGAGAAGGTGGTGACCACTCCAACCATCCTTTAAAAGGTCACCTGAGGCGTCAGCTGACTGTTGGTGATATTTCTTCCTTTTAGAGACCAACCAAACTGGAGTCAGGAGCTTGCTGAGCGCAATGGTACTTCTGCTGTTTCCCTGATCTGGTGCCTGACTCTGCAGTGTGGTGCATTGCAGCAGAGAAAGCTAAGTGTTTGCTGTTTAGTTGATTTAACCCCCAGGTGTCTGTCTTTCCTTCCTTTGGTTATATTGGTGTAATTCCCTTTATTCCCTGTCTCACCTCCTGGGGAGGGGGTAGGGGGTTTAGCTCAGGGCTGAACAGGAGACAGGGACAGGTCGGTGACTTGGGCCTCACTACCTTCAAGTGTACCCCCAAGTTAAGGACAGACAGGGCTCTCCCTTAGCCTTAGAGGCAGTTTAGGGGCCCAGGTTCCTCGTCCCCTGTATTTCTAACTGCCCCGTGACACAGTGTCGGGAATTCACATACGAGACTCGTCCGTGTTTCTCGCATGTGTGATCCCGGCCTAAGAGCAAAAATTGGATCCTTTTGACCTGATGACAGGTGTTCTTTAAGGCTAGAAGGGAGTTGTGTCACCCATCAGACCCTTAATGATAAGTCACAGAGGAGGAGATTTATCAAAACTGTCTAAAAACATTCCTGACTTTATTTTCCATGGTAAAAAAATCTCAATGCAGCTATCACGTTACCAAAGAAAAGTGAGATGTAAATGGCTTTATTATTTGAAACTATTTTTATACTTTTATTTCTGGAGAAAATCTCTTCCTTCCCGCACCCTAACATACATTTAAGGCCGGGGTCACACTTGCGAGAAACTCGCACGAGTCTCGCACCTCAATACCCGGCACTGTCGCCTGACCTCGGGATCGGAGTGTGCGGCTGCATGTATGTCTATGCAGCTGAACGCTCCGGTCCGAGTGCCAGTGGCAGTACCCAGTATTGAGGTGCGAGACTCGTGCAAGTTTCTCGCACGTGTGACCCCGGCCTAAGTCATACACATGGTGAAGGACACCTCCAAAATTGTACTGGCCTGGAGAATCATGTTGTCTTGTTATTTTTGACACACAATGAAAGACGAAAAAAATAAAGCCCAAAAAACAATGACGGAATTGTATTTTTTTCACCATTTCACATCACTTGGGATTTTTTTTCTCGTCTTTCAGGGTATTGTATGGAAAAGTGAATGTTGTCATTAAAAATTACAACTCGTGTTGCGAGAAATAAACCCTCACATGGCTATGTGGACGGGAAAATAACAACGTTATGAGGAGGAAATTTTACAAAATCGAAAAATTGTCTGCCTCCTGAAGAGGTTAATCATGTAGTGATTTTTGATATTAGTTTATTATTTTTTTTAATTGTATTGCCTATTATAGAGAGTTACAGGGGAATAAGGGAATTAAATAAATAAATTGTGGATTCTTTCTGCTCCGCTCACTTCTGCTTCAAAAGTATGGGCCAGTGACATCACATCTACTCATACTTGTCGGAACATGTGTCGATCAGCAGATATAGTGGACCTGCATAGGACAGCTCCACGACACTTACCGACTGTGCACACACCCCAGGTAGAGATGAGCAAACCCGAAAAGTTTGGGGTTCGTACCGGACATCTTGTGTCTGGTGCTAAACTATGAACAAGGACTTCTCCTGGAAGTCCATTCTACAGTTTGGGAGTTTGGGGCGAAGAGAAAGAGTTTTTCCAGCTCTAAAATTCGGGTCTCCATTTATTTCTATGGGGTTCGGACTAAAGTTCGGTCGAACCTGAACTTCCATGAGGTCCTTTCAACCATAGTCCCGGTAGGTGTTATGTCACTTACTCCACTCACCTCTCGATGCGGAAGTGAGCGCAGCTGGAATAACTTTAAAATAAAAAAACGGTGAAAATAAAATACAGTAAAAGCAGGTAAGTTTCCACAAAGAGATAAGAGGGATAGTATAAGAGATAAGAGGGATAGGTAAATTGATTTGCACAATTGTACAGTAGAGCTGAATGGATCATTCCGTGAAGGATTGAGTTGAAGCCCAATGTCCTTAAATTTGTGGTTTCATGCAAATCTGAACATTTTGAGATCCGATTTGTGGTTTGCAAAAGAAAACAAACTAAAACTTTCCCAGCACCATAACCCACACTGCTGAAGCATCAGAGAGAGTGGGCTGTCATTTTGCATTACCGCTTGGGCTTCCCCATAATGCCCTGCAGCTATGACATCTAGCGGATTATCACATCTTGTACAGTAATGGTCAGGACTTGGGTCAACCTCGATCATTGGCTTCCAGTGGAGCACAGTTTGTACGGCACTTGGCTTCAACTTCAAAAATCATTGGGTAAGTTTCTCTCCGGTAGAGTGTAAGATTTTAAGGTCAGTGGGGTCCCCTTTCTCTCCTCCTGTAGAGTGTAAGCTCTTATGATCACAGGGGTCCTCTCTCTCCGTCTCCTGTAGAGTAAAAAGATCCAGAAAACCAGTCTAGTGCCGGCGCTCCTGAAAATTATATCATGTGCTATAGTGGCTTATTAATAAAGTTTTTTATTCGACATGTACCAAGTAAAAACAACGCGTTTCGGCTTGAAAAGAGTAAAAGCCTTCATCAGATAAATTATACAACCTGTAGAGTGTAAGGTCTTATGGTCAGCTGGGTCCTCTCTCTGTCTCCTGTAGAGTGTAAGCACTTATAGTCTGCCGGGTCTTCTCTCTCTTCTGTAGAGTGTAAGCTCTTATGGTCAGCGGGGTCCTCTCTCTCTGTCTCCTGTAGAGTGTAAGGTTTTATGGTCAGCTGGGTCCTCTCTCTGTCTCCTGTAGAGTGTAAGGTTTTATGGTCAACTGGGTCCTCTCTCTGTCTCCTGTAGAGTGTAAGCTCTTATGGTCTGCCAGGTCTTCTCTCTCTCCTGTAGAGTGTAAGCTCTTATGGTAAGTGGGGTCCTCTCTTTCTTCTGTAGAGTGTAAGGTCTTGTGGTCAGCGGGATCCTCTCTCTCTGTCTCCTATATTGTGTAAGCTCTTATGGTCAGCAGATTCATCTCTCTCTCGTGCAGAGTGTAAGCTATTATGGTCAGCAGAGTCCTCTCTGTCTCTCTCCTATAGAGTGCAAGCTCTTATTATCAGGAGGGTCCTCTATCTCTATCCTGTAGATTGTAAAGCTCTTATGGTCTGCGGGATCCTCTCTGTGTCCTGTAGGTCATGTGCCGACCAAATAGGCGAGGCCCCGCACAATGCAAGTGAACTGAGTGAGGTTGGAATGTGGCCGAAAGTATGCAAATTACATTCTTGCAGTCACATGACCGCCCACTCACAGATTTGGCACTGGCAAAACCTGATATCACACACTGCGCTGTGAGGATCCACAACTCTGCAGTCACATAGAGTGACTGCAGACTTGTACCGCAAGCCGGGACAACCCATATTAGTTATGCCTATATGTCCAAAGATTGTAAATGGAATGCAGTGCAGTTGCAGTGTGTATTATTTTTTATGATTCCTTTGCCCATATAATGTATGGTTCTCAATCTTGTTGCTTTGCATAAAAATCTCACTCATAACTAATGTTAATAACTCCCATCACTCTGCATTTAAACATCCGCATTGCAAAAAATGGAAATGGCTCCTATATAAACCACAGAGACACAAACTGCAACACAAGTCGTCATTTCTGATTTCTCTGTGATGTTATAATGTGTGCCAGTATAAAAAGGAAGAAAGAGGAGGGGAAGACTGAGCGAGCTCTATAGGGAAATGAGCTTTCTAACCAATTAAACATCAGATTATCATTTAGGAGAATTTCTGTGCTGCTAAATGACATGTTTACGACAGAACGGGGATGAAAAGATTCATCTGGGCTTAAAGACAAATTCTCACTGCAAAAGAAGAATAACATGGGACATTGTTGTATTGACTTACATTAGGTTACTTCTACTTGTTACTACTAATTTGTTCATTAGGTTACTTTATTCTACATGTCTTGCATGGTATGTCCTGTATACAGGAGTCCATGCACTGTTTGCTCAAATGGTACAGCGGAACAGAGGCCTGTAAAAATGGCCGTCCTTTTTACACAGTCATTAGCTGAAACAGAAATAGCAGTGTAGGAGGCTTAAAACTGGGTGAGAAAAAGTCAATCTGTTACAAAGGTGAGGTTGTTGAAGATAGTTTCACGTCACAGATCACACATCATGCCAAGACTGGGCACAGCAACAGGACACAAGGTAGTTATACCGTACCAGAATTTGAAAGCAGACTTGGGTTTCTAGATGTGCTGTTCAAGCTCTTTTCAAGAAGCACCAAAAAATGGCTACGCTGAGAACCATAGATGCAGTGATCGGCCAAGGAAATTTTGTGCAACAAATGAAAGACACATCATGCTTACATCCCTTTAAAATTGGAAGATGTCCAGCAGTTCCATCAGTTCAGAACAAGCAGCAATCAGTGGGACCCAGCTACACCCATGTACTGTCCAGAAGAATTGTGGTAAAAAACCATACCTTCGACATGAATACAAGGCCAAGCGATTCAACTATACATAAAAACATGGGAACAGTGATGCGAAAATGGCAGCAGGTTCTCCGGATTGATGAGTCAAAGTTTTGCTGTTACAGAAGGCAGTTTATTCGCTGGAGGGTTGGAGAGTGGTAAAATAATGAGCCGGCAGCAAATAAGCATAGTGGAGGTTCCTTGCAAGTTTGGGACAACATGTCGGCAAATGGGATTGGAAATTTGGTCAGGATCAATGGTGAATGGTGTCCTCAATAATGAAAAATACAGGCAGAAAATTATCTATCATGAAACTCCCTCAGGGAGAAGTCAGATTGGCTCCAAATTTATGCTGTAGCAGGACAACGATCCCAAACACACAGCCGATATTATTAAGAACTATTTTCTGTGTAGATAAGAACAAGGAGTGCTGGAAGTACTGATATGGCCCCACAGAGCCCTGATCTCAACATCATCGAGTCTGTCTAGGATGACAAGGAGACAGAAGGATTTGTTCAAGCGACATCCACAGAAGATCTGTGGTTAGTTCTCCAAGATGTTTGGACCAACCTCCTGCCAAGTTCCTTCAAAAACTGTGTGCAAGCACCTAGAAGAACTGATAATGTTCTGAAGACAAAGGGCGGACACACCAAATATTGATGTGATTTAGATTTCTCCTATCATATTAATTCACTTTGCATATTAATAAAGAAGTCCCATCAAAGTTTTTATCCTCTTAATATATTGCAACATCATATTATACAGCACTGTGTACTTACAATTGCTCATTTTGCCCTTCTACCCAGCTAATTCTTCTCTTTTCCATTACAGCTATAACATCACATGATTAAAACCTGACAAGCTGAATCCTTTTAAACTCTACGTAGAAACAGGAAGTCTCTTTTCCATGCACAAGTCATCATTAGAACTTCAATTCTACCTCACTGAGACAAGGTAAAAGCAAGGGAGGGTGGGAACAACTGGGTCAGGAGTCGAGGAAGAGGAGGAGCTGTGCTGCCCAGGACTTTGCAGTGATGTAGGATTGTAGTTCTAACGATGACTCATGTAGGGAAAAGAGACCTCCTATTTACATAGAGCTTAGAAAGATTCAGCTAGTCAGTTTTTAATCACATGATGTCAGAGACCTAATGGAAAAGAGAAGAATTATCTGTGTTGAAAGGCAAAATGAGCAATGGTAAGTACACAGTGCTATATAATATGAGGATTGCAATATATTAAAAAGATAAAAACTTTGATAGGATTAGGATTGCTTCTTTAATTTGGACTATATTTTTGCAAAAAATCACTGATGTCTGAATGAGGCTTTATGGTGACATCCATTTGTCGATTTAGTAATACCTTTTCAGGAAGAATAACAGAGGGAAAGTCAAGGCAAAATAATTCTAAGAAAAAAATGAAAAAATACAACTATTTTCTGAAACATACATTTTAGGAAATCCTTGTATTCTACTAAAAAATGGTTTTCCAATTGGTATTTTCATTAAGGGCACTGAACAGTATTGGAAAACATAAGACATCTCATGCTGTTTTTGTCATTTCACTTCAGTTCTAATGAATCGAATGGAGCTGCGTTGCAATACCATCCTCAACCTGTAGACAAGTGTGGCGCTGTTTATGAAAGAAAGTCTGTTATACAACCCTTGAATGTACATAGCGGATGCGATCATCCCATTGTATCACGCAGCTCCTGTCTCCGTAATAATTTGCCTTTAGAGACCTAATTACCTTTACTATCATAAAATAATGATGGAAAAGTGCCAATCTTACCCGTGCAGGTCAGCCTCGAATGCACGGCTGGAGTGATGTTAATGTTTGAGCGCTAATTAATGCATGTATTCATTTGGCAGCTACGCAAATTTTTCACACAAGCTCTAGAGAGCCACGAGAGACGATCCGATGGTCTCGTTTGATGACCTCTCACTTTTATTAACAGTTCGGAAACCATAACTAACATGTACATCAATTCTCAGCTGTGATTTCACATTATCCGAAGCAGGTAGGAAAACTGACGCCGCAGTGCTTGAGTTTAAGAAAACTCCTGTAGTTGTCGGTATTTTTCAATTTTCGTCTATTTTTTAAATTTTTTTTTTTTGCTTCCTTGCAGAATAAAGTGTCACATCAGGTTCGATGCAGCTGCTTCTGTATCAGAATCTATACATAGTTCCCCGCAATAAACAAGCACAAACTATATCCGCCGCTCAGGATTTAAGAGCAGCAATATAGCTGAACTCGGCAAAAGCTACGGCGGAGACTTAGTCTGGAGCGCAGCCAGAGATTTTCCTGTGACAGACTCAATTATATGCTATTAACAGTTATAATTTGGGTGTCAGCTTTGGAAAAAAAAAGTGATTACTAAAATGGGCCAGAAAAAGCAAAAAGACAAAAGAAACAAAACAAGAAAAAAAATGAAAAAGCAGCAAACAGTAAAAAATTGCCAAAGAATGAAAGCAAGAAAAAAAATGAAAAAGCAGCAAATAGTAAACGTGTTGGACTGGGAAGTAATACTAAATTAAGTAATAAAACTCTAGACACCCATAAAGACAGGCGTACAATACTGTTAGAGCTTCTCTAGAGCTGCATGTTACATATATGCGGGGTCATTTCCAAAGGTATGATTAAGTCTTTGATTAATCTTCTAGACCATAAAGATCATAAGGGAAATGGTCACTAACCCCATCCATGAACATAGATGCTGGTATTAAAATTTATGGACAGATTTGACATGATAAAAGGAATTGTAAGATTCGTTAGTGTTTACCTTTAGGTAATAAAGGTGTAGTAAGTTTCAGTCTTTAATCTTCATTCCTTCATTCATTTTCAGACTCCTTGATGTGCAGTTAGCAACCTGTTCATTTTTCTCTCGAGGGAGTGTCCCTCCCTGTTATATAGGCTGGAGGTCAGGTCTGTGTGCATCCAGAGCGCTGCTTCGTTCACTTGTTTTATTGTATCAGAGCAGGTCTAGAGCGGCATTTATTTCCTCTCCATGTGCTTTCTTCCCAGTTTATAACCTTTTTGTTTCTCTGTTCTCCATAAGATAGAAAGTAGATACTTTCTCTGCAGTTCTCCTCCTTTCTGATATCTTTGAGGCTGTTTTTACACATCCATTTATCACGGTCTCATCTGAGAATGGACTGTGATGTACCACCTATCTCGAACTCCATAGCGTCTCTGCGACTATGAGGTTGTTAGGAAACCCATAGCCGGCCGTACTTTACAATCACAACTCAATACAAATGAGTGAAATCAGCCTAAGGGTACGTTCACACAATTGTATTTTCAGTCCAAATAATTTCCGTAAAAAAAACCTGATATCACACGGACAGCACTAGACCAATGTTATTGGGTTGTTCAGATTACACTTTTTGTCATTCTGGAAAATATCGCGCCATGCAATGGTTTCTACTGGAAGTTTGAGTGAGATTTGCCTTTTCAAGATACTCTGCAACAGCAAAATGTTAGAAAATTTGCACTGAAAACTTTATTGAAAGTCGCTAACTTTGCATTTTGGAAACAAACGAACGATGAAAAATATTCTATGTGAATGTGTACATAGTCGTCAAAGTTTATACCAGAGCTTCCCAAGCGGTGAGGCTGACTGCACCAGTGAGGAATCTGCCAGTTATCGGAGAGGAGCATCTGGGGAGGAAGCTTTCATAGAAAGGATCATATTTTGTAGAACCCTTTCTATGGTTGAAACAACATTTAGTTTAACTGCTTAATTGACTCGTTTCATACGTGGTTTTTATATGCTCATTTTGAATTATTTTTATTGGACTCAGGACAAAAAGAAGGACAATTGAGAGATATGTTTTATTAGTTCCTGGTCTACAAAGTTATTGATAACTAGCTGTATCCGGCCAGGCGTTGCTGTGACTCAATCTGGTTAAATGAAAAAAAAGAAAAGAGAAAACGCACTTTTCTAATATGTTTAATTTTACAATGCTTGTGGGTATACAATATTTTTCATTGTTCCATTGTCTGTGTAGATATAGAGATTGTCTGGTTTGCCGACTATAGAACACGCAACGTATAATTGTCCATGTGAGAAGCAATCCGTGTCTCGATCTAAACCACACAATTCTAAAGATTGGCCTTGAGCTTTGTTGATGGTGATTGCAAACACCAGTTGAATTGGGAATTGCAATCTCTTAAATTGAAATGACATATCCATTGGAATCATAGGAATGCGAGGAATAAGGACATCTTCACCTTTGAAAGGTTCTGTCAAGATTGCTGCTTCTACGACTTTGCTCATTAATTTTTTTACTGCAAGCCGCGTGCCATTGCAAAGCTTTGGCTGGTTGATATTTAGCAACATGATAATTGGCATGCCGACTTTCATTGCAGCACGTGCGGTGGCATCCCTGGCAGATCGAGGGAATTAAAAAATTCTGTTAGATAATTAACCGCTTCATCTGCTTTCACAACGGTGTGGACGGACTTCTATGTGACTGCCTCGCTTTGAATGTTAGACTGAATAACACTGTTAAGTTCGTAGACGTCTTTGTTCTTGGCCGCATTAATAGCTCGTTCACTCAGCCAATTATGATTCTTAGAATTGGTTTGAATATTGGGAAATACTTTTTTAATCAATTCGTCTTTTGACGCCACTAAAGTGCAGAAGTTATGAGGCAATGAAATTCGTCCTGAGGTCAGATCAACTGGCACCTTTCCGTTCCCAATTTCCAGCAATTGATGTGAGAATATCTCACCTGATCGATCGTTTTGCAGGTGGACACGCACATGTGTGGTTAATTTTAACATCTTTACGTGTCGCCACAAAGTAGAATATTTCAGGCAAGCATTTTTTTCGTCCGCTGGTGTGGATCGAGGAATTGCAGGTAATGTTTGTCTGAAATCTCCTGCAAGCAATATTAATACGTTCCCAAATGGTCTGATGTTTCTGCTCAAATCTTGCAATGATTGATCAAGAACCTCGCGCATTCATCCCAAACAATAGGTTTGCTTTTCTGCAATACTTTTCCCATGCTTTGGAAATGTTGCACATGGGAGTTTCAATGTGCTGTTCATGAAAGCATGTGTTTACCTGTCACAGGTGTGCCATCTATATTGTAAGTATATAAAAACACGCACGTATTCGAATGCAACGTGTCAAAATTTCAAAGCCATCGGTGAAGAACTTGCGGAGATTTAAGATTTTGAACAAACAGACATTTAAATTTTTATTTATATAGATGACGGAAAGGGTTATCTGTCTGGGGATATTGCCAAACATGAATAATACCTGTACCATTCTAGACCACCAGGAAAACTGGCATCACCAATTTATGATCTTAGATCACCAAGTATGTTGGTACCAAAGTCTAAATTGTCCTAGACCACGAAGCATGTTATTACTAACCAGGGTGGGGGTTTAAACCAGAAGACCACCCTTTACTAGTCACTGGGTAAATGGGCATCAACCTTTCAGTTAGAATGTTGGAATCAAGGTCAACGCTATCCTAGACCATTTCAGATGGCATTAATAACTGTGGTAAAGGCTACAACTGGGAGTCTGTTGGCAGATATGTTCAACTCAACACTACTGTGGACTGGGGGGCAAATTGGCATTAACCCCCTTCACTATTATAGGTCACATAGGATGTTTATATTAAAGTCTACACTGCTCTAGAGCACCAGAAATATTATTATCATTGACTTCAACGTACAGAACATCTGAATCACTTTAAATGGTTTAATTAGGGTTGGCGCTAGTGTTAGAAATGCAAACTATGTAAGACATATGTTGGGTACTCTATTTGAAAAAAAGAAAAAATTACTCTGCATAGATCCTGATTGCAAGTCTTTGCAATGTTATACTCATAGGATATGCAGTTAAAATCAGCAGATCAATTGAATTCCACTTGAAAGGTTTCGCCTCAACATGCTTTCTCAAGGGCTCCTACTAAACAAAGTCTATGCACTGGGGGATCACAGCTCAGATATGACATTATAATAAAAATTCAGGAAATAGAACAAATGCTACACTATATTAATGATGAATGGTTTCTCCAATGATTACTCTTATCATTTCAACATGGTATATTTTCTAGAAACGAATTGTGAACGGCTACGTAATCAATAATTCATTAGAAGCAATTATCCAGATGTTTCCGAAGCATGAAGAATTTTTGATGTCATTTAAAATGATTACAGTATTCCTCTCAAGTATAAAACCCCAGGAATAAAGGCTTTACAATTATAGATATTCCACCACTTTAGCAAATAGGCAAAAGATAAGAAGAATCCCATCTTTCAGAAGAGGCTTTTAAATAAATTTATGGCGTTTGCTGTGCAGGCGGGCAGACGTGTCTCATAGAATCTCTCATTGGATATGCTTGAATAAGGAATTTTTTCAATTTATAGCTGATACTTTGGCAGAAATTGACTTTGAAGGGATTTTGCCAGACTGTAATATTGATGGCGTAACCCTTTAATCAGCTGATCGGTGAGTGTGCAGAGTCAGACCCCCACTAATCTGATATCGATAGAAAATAAAGGAAAGGGGTGTACACTGGATTTTGTCAGATGGATATAGATATACTTATACAAATAGATGTGTATCTCTATACTGTATATTCACACAACAAAATCCATCTGACAAAATACTGTGCATGCATACCCCTTCCTATTGTTTTTATATCTATCAGATCAGACGGGGTTTGACTCTTCACTCTCGGATCCAGCTGTAAAACGTTGTCCAGCTAAAAAAAACCTGATTGCAGTTAAATCTGTTTGTTACATTATAATCTGTATAAACAATAATTATTGTCGCCAATATGAATAATTCCGTTTTAAAGGATATCCGTTTTTCATCAGTTTGAAAATGAAACTTTTTTTGATTTATTTCAAAGGGATGACTACCGAACATGTGAAGCCTAAGAAACTTGGTAATATATATATTGTATGTTGTCAAAGATAGCTGCTTCTTTCCCCACTTATTAGACATTTCCCCAAGACTTCCTTAACTTATCAACCACTCTGAAATAAAGAGCTCAACTCCATCTGCAGGATATGAATGTCCTGCCATTGAATATTCCATGCCACAGTATACTGAGAACCTAATCCTTCCAATAAGGAATAAAAAAATTGCAGAATAGGATTACTTATCCAGCGTTTTCCATGCTATGCTTTTGCTGTCCCACTCTGTAACTCGAGTTTCACCCGTGCTTCCTCAGGGACTGCTTCCTCAGCTCACACCTTAATGATCATGAAAGGACCGTAGAACCACTAATGGCAATATGCACCATTGAAGTGAATGAGTCATTGCTGCACCGCCACTATTTACTCAAATACTGATAGTCAGAGTTGAGCAAAAAAATTGCAGGAAAGTAGTCTACTGGCCATGTTCATAGTCTGTAGACACCAGAAAAAAATCCCTGCAAATCTACCTGCTGACTGTGCAATTTCATTGTCATCATCAAGGCGTGATATATGTATGATATCACATTGGGCCTACTAATCGGAAGAGCAGCCAAGGATGCCGGTTGGTAGGAGAGGGTTTGCAGAACTCTGGTCCAGCGGCCATGGAATACTGATGAGGCAGCTGGATTACGGTCCTGCTGATCTTTTTGCTAAGCTACACTGATGGTCTATCCTGACTTGAGGCTATCAACATTCCAAAGCCAAAAGGCCCTTTGAAAGTGTAATTACACTTTGACAAAACTTTTGAACTATCAAAGACACATGTCTAAATTTTTAATTAGTATGGTACGGATTCTGAGACTCTTACGATCTCTCAACCTAAGGGGCAAAAGCGTTCAGCCAAATAAAGACAGATTCAGACAAGGTAAGACGGTCACAGAGGAGCGCCGGCCAAGTGCACCTTTGGGTGATGTAATGCAGCTCCAGCCGGGTGCCTCGGATGAGGAAGGGAGGTGCAAAGTTGGATGAAACCCGGTCAACAGGAGCGCAAAAACAGGGGCTAATTTAGTAGTCAGTCTTCTTTTATTAAAACCACAGTGGTTTTAATAAAAGAAGACTGACTACTAAATTAGCCCCTGTTTTTGCTCTCCTGTTGACCGGGTTTTATCCAACTTTGCAGCCAAATAAAGAGACTTACAGGCCATGCAATGCTCCTCTGATGATCTAAATATGCAAATAGCCTCTTCAGAAGGGAAGAAGATGTGAACGCTAGTGCAAACTAGTGGAAGTTGCAATCCTAAAGGTCAATATCGACCCTCCAATGAGCCTTTTAACATGACTTAGGATAAGAAGCCAAAAACAGAAACTCCACTTGCAGACACGTTTTCTGGAGTTTTTTCCCATCCACAGTCGAAGGCAATAAGAGGCCTTTTAAGTAGCCAAATCAGATCTTCTGCTTTGCACTGAGGAGGGGCAAACATCCTGAAACATGTGTCTGCAAATTGAGTTTTTGTTTTGACTTCTTACCATATGTCATGTGGCAAGGCTTATTAAAGGGTCTACTGTATATTGACTATTAGGATTGCTACAACCAATAGGCGGTGCTAGAGATCAAGTCCTCGCCACTCTGAAGAGGCAACAGGCATATTGCCCCTTACTAACAAACAGTAAATGAAGTCATGTTTGTAAAGGTAAATAATGCATATAAATGTATTCGTTTCTAAATTAAATTTACTAAAACAAACAAATTTATCTTCTGAATTTCCACCTTGATTTGAATCCTCATTAAATTTTTCTACTTGTACCGGAATGATTTTTTCTTGTTATATTTAGCGAAAGGGATTAGAGGGAAAATAAGAAATTACAGCATTACATAAAGTGCTTGACCTTGGAAATCTCTAAGATTATTTGTATTAGCAAATGAGCAGCGATCGTTTTCTTCAAAAGGTTATGTTAAAAGGTTAGATACTTCTTAAAATAGAATTAGTTGTAAAAGGCCCTTGAGGAAATTTTATTCCAGAAGAAGGTAATCAATAAGCAATGTCATGTTGAAGTATTTAAAAAGTTTTGTACAGTGAGAAA
>VIAB01000019.1:218945-231212 GCA_009801035.1 Oophaga pumilio | reverse complement strand
AATGCAAATTATAAATAGATGGAATAAAATGCTGTAAAAATGAGTGAAAATGAAAAATTATGAGATAATAATGATTTGACCTGGTGTCAAGTCCTATTTAAGGGAATTGAATACTTGGATTAAAGAAGAAAAAACTAATCCGAGGATTACTCTTGTGGCTCCTCCCCCTCTCACAGCACATCTCTCACACAGGCTGGAGCAGAGAGACTGCAGCTCATCCTTATCCTTCACTTGCTTGGTCTATTTTCCGGTCCGGAACGATGTCAGCGACGAGCAAGATCACAGCAGGATCTCAGCAGGGAGCTCGTCGCTGACAGATGCCGCACACAACAACATCGCTAATGGGATCGCTAAATAGTGACGTTTTTTAGCGATCCCGTTAGCGATGTTGTTTAGTGTGGCATACCCTTTAGTCTGCATCTAAAAATGAGTGGTCACAGGCCAGTTAAAGGCAAACATACTGGTAGAACAAGGAAGGAATAACAGAGGAGCAACACAATGTAAAAATATAACACGTGTTCTAGAATTGTTATTTCACGGGGAATAAAATTATTTATCATAACAGTCATCCCTGAAAAAATAACAGGTCTAAAGATGAGCGGACAAGACAAAATCTGAATTTGACAAATCACACAAATTTTCCTTGGAAAGTCGATTCACAGCAAAGAATTTCCCTTATTGTGGTCTGGGGTCTCTGTAAAAAGAAATATAAAACTCATACCTGGCCGCTCACCTGACCCTGCTGTTTTCTCCCCAATGTCCTGTCCTTTATCACTCTGTATCTCTGGCCCAGTATTCTAGACCGGGGTTTTTGGCCACGAGCATACGCTAGAGTTCACTGTGCATTCAACTATTGTTATGCGCATGTCTCGGGCTTTGCTTCCCGCACCCTGGTCCACTAAACTCTGTTGTGCACCACATCAGGCTTTGCAGATGGCTTGGCAAGATCCTATGTGTTCATCTGCCCGTGTCTATATAAGGCCGACCAAGACACACACCTGTGTCATGGTATTAAGATTTTAGTGTTCCTGAACGCTATCTGCTTGCGGCTTCCAGTACCTTTACTACCTGTCTGCTGTCTCCACAACCCCTGCTACCTGTCTGTCGTCTCCAGGTCCTCGGCTATCTGTCTTCAGTCTCCAAGAAATCTGCTACCTGTCTGCAGTACCTCTTCTACCTGTCTGCAGTTTCCAGGACATCTCCTGTCTCCCTGTGGTCTCCAGCACCTCTCCTACCAGTGTTCCATGAGCCCACCTAGACCTTGGGCTTGGAGGATCCACCTCACCAGATAAGGATAACACCTATTTAGTTAATAATATCTGATATATTTGGATCCCTTTCTGAGGAACTAAATATATATGGGGAGTATATAGGCAACTCCTGTACCTGGTGAAATATGTCCGCCGGATAGATCCTTTAGGGATGATGTGTATCATCGAGGTTTGTAGCTTCGTTGATGTAAGCCCAAGAAAGCATGCTCCAGCAGGTATAGTGCTGAGAGAGTTAATAGGGAATAAAAGTGCCAGATGTTTTGAGCAGTCAAAAGAGATGAGTGGGAATTACTGCTCACATATCTCCATAGCGTGGTTTGGCAGATAAAATGGAGACTATTGGTCTCATTCAGTGTCTGTGACTGGAAGTGTGGAGGCCTCCAGTGTGTTTTCTGAAGGAGACTGACCTGAGCGAGCAGACCCGCAGTACTAAATCGACTGTTTATTTTCTTTCTTTTTTTTTCACTTTGGGCCAGAAAAGTCTAGCTTTTGTTTGCTTATGCTGAGCTGTTAATGCAGTTCTAATAAACCTGCCTGGATATTTTAATGAAACTGCTTCCTGTGCCAACGTTAACTGCAGCTGAGTGAGTGCAAAACCCTACACTGGTCACATCTATCTGGGTGTACAAATGTCAAAGACTGACCGTCACTTCCAAACAGAAAACTGGTGTGCACAGGTGCTTACTAAGAGTAGCCACCTCCATATATATATATCGATCAAATAAAGCTGCACGCTATAGTATGCAAACATGAAATACATGATATTGGAATTGCATTACTGCTCTAGAAAATAGGAAAAATTTAAGACACTTAGCTCATAAATTGACTATTTCATGTAAACCCAGCAGCCATGGCAAGACGATTTTCATTGCTGGGAACCTAATCTAATATAACTCCTCTCAAGGGTCGATAGCCTATATTTATATGGGTACATAGGATCCTGCTGTGATTAAAAACGCCATAGGCTGATGAGTGAAGTGCTTGGTCAGATTGACTATGTATACAAATATCGAAGACTGACCGTCACTTCCAAATAGAAAACTGTTAATAAATAGTGATGACCGAGCGTGCTCGGATAAGGTCTTGTCCGAGCATGCTTGTGTCCTAATCGAGTATTTTTGGCATGCTCGAAAAAATGCTCCAGTCCCCATGGCTGCATTTCTCGTTACTGTTCGACAGCCGCAACACATGCAGGGATTGTCTAACAACCATGCAATCACTACATGTTTTGTGGCTGTCGAACAGCCGCGCATCTCGAGCATTTTTTTTGAGCACGCCGAAAATTCTCAATTAGGACGCGAGCATGCTCGGATAACACCTTATTCGAGTATGCTTGCTCATCACTATTAATAAACTAGTAATAACTAAAATATTTGGATTCCTTTCAAGGGAACTAAATCTATCTGGGGAATATATTGGGAACTCCTGTACCTGGTCACATCTATCTGAGTATTCCTATTGATGCCCCTCATTGTTCGTTAAAGGGAATCTGTCACCCTAAATTGGCGGGATATTTAAATGATGGCAGTCAGGTCAGATGGGCGATGTTTTGGGTACTTGCCTTAACATGTTGTTCGCCGCTGTCTCCATTATTTCTGGGAATTGTAGTCGTTGCCCTCCATATAACGCGCCTGCGCATTGCAATCTTAAATTGCGCATGCGCAGTATGCTTTGCCCGCAGATTGCAATGCGCAGGCGCGTTATATGGAGGGCAACGACTACAATTCCCAGAAATAATGGAGACAGCGGCGAACAACATGTTAAGGCAAGTACCCAAAACACCGCCCATCTGACCTGACTGCCATCATTTAAATATCCCGCCAATTTAGGGTGACAGATTCCCTTTAATGTGCTCTTGCTGTTTGTCAGCGGTGTTTTCCATTGTGGATTTTATGCTATAAAAAAGTTTTAATAATAATGAAATAAAGGTATTGCTTTTAGTGTTCTTTATTTTTTGGTCTTTTTTTTTTTTTTTAATAATTTCCCCCCAGAGTTTGGTTGTTTTTTCGTTAGTGGTTTCACACATACACGAGGGCACGCCTTAGGAATAGATTTTTACTATATCAAATTTCTTGGGACATCTCTGGGCAACTAGGCGTATCGATCACTTCATCTATTGTAATAGTATCTCATTGTTGTGTTCTTTTGCTTGTTTTGTTTATTTGACTGTGATGAGATTTGGACACAGAGTCGTTGGATCAGCTGCTCTGAAGCACATAGTTAATAACAGATAAGAGGTTACACACAATTTTTACGATTTCTTAGGTTCGAAGTGACAGCATCAATTTCTGTCAATGTCAAAAATGCCGACATGAGTTTGGTATTTATTGGCAAATCTGCTACCACAACATCTGTCAGAAAAATCAACTTTACCCTCATACATAAGCAATCTTACCCCATCTTATAAATCATAATTCAAAGCTTCTTCTCCCTCTGTCCTAAGTCATTTTTCGAGACATCATTCACAAAGTTACGCTTTTTTGGCTCAGTTTGCAAATATTAATAATTCAGGCTGTTTCATAGCGGTACTTGTTTTTGCCACCCGTAAAGATGTTAGAGTTTTCATAGAGGGAGTAAATAGAAGAAGAAGTTGACTTTTTTGGCCACACATTTTTTTTGTCAATTTCAAATGTATAAAACTTTGTAGTAAAGACAAAAATAATTTTACTCGGCCAGAAATGATTATTTCAGTGCTTTCTTGTCGTCAAAAACATAGAAACTTGAAAAATGCAACTGTTAATCAATGGGATCCTAAAGGATTTGTAAGGCTATGTGCACACGTTGCGGAATTGCCATGGAAATTTCCGCGGCAATTCCGCACCTCCCTGCCGCGGGAAATACGCATATTATAGGTATGTGTATTCCCGCTAAAAACTAGCGTTTTGCAAGCGTAATTAGCTTGCAGAATGCTAGCGTTTTACAAGCGATCTGACAGGTTGGTCACACGAGTCAAACAAGTGTTTGACAAGTGTGACCAACTTTTTACTATTGATGCCGCCTATGTCGCATCAATAGTAAAAAGATCTAATCTAAAAATAATAATTAAAATAAAAAATAATGATATTCTCACCTTCCGGCGGCCCCCGCAGCTTTCCCGCCTCTCAGCGACGCTCCCGGCCAATCCTGTTCCCAGGAGTCCTTTGCGGCAATCACCCCGCTGACGTAGCATCACGCAAGACCGCTACGTCATCTGGGTGATCTCGCAATGCACTCCTGGGAACGGGATTGGCCGGGAGCGTCGCTGAGAGGCGGGAAAGCTGCGTGGGACGCCGGAAGGTGAGAATATCATTATTTTTTATTTTAATTATTGTTTTTACATGGATTTGGTACCCAGGGCTTGGAGGAGAGTCTCCCCTCCTCCAGACCCTGGGTACCATCCGCACATGAACCGCTTACTTTCCGCATGGTGGGCACAGCCACATGCGGAAAGTAATCGGTTCAATGCATTCCTATGGCGGCGGAATCGCAGCAGTTCCGCAAAAAAGAATGAGCATGCTGCGGATTCTCCCGCGATGCAACTCCGCCGCGGAAAAACCCGCAGCATGTGCACAGCATTGCGGAATCTCATAGGCCTTAATGAGTTGTATTGTGTAAGCGGTTTTGCCACGGTTTCGCGGCAAAACCGCTAGGAATCCGCAATGTGTGCACAGACCCTAAAAATGCATCTAATATACTAGAGCATGGCTGTAGGTGTGCAGAGGTAGTCACATATGAACCCTACTGCCTGAAAAAAAAACTAGTGCCCCTCTGCCATGTACAATATACCAGTATTATAAAACCGTTCAAAAGGTTGAGAATTTTATTAGGAGCTCAAAAGACTCTCTAATACCATTTATGGCTTCATTAAGAATTGAAACCATGATGATAATGTGAACAAAGCCTTAAAAAAGAAAATATTTGATGGTCTCCTCATAAACATGTTAGTCTCATAAAACATGTGACTGGTGTATTCTTAGATGCCAAATGGCACAACATTTTTTGTGCCATTTTGGCAACAAGAAGTCCAGACCTGTAAGTGTAATATTACCCTAACACTGGGCAGCAAAATAAATTGATAGATCCACTTTAACTTACTTTTGTTTCAACAAGCTTTGCATAAATCAATAGTACAAATGAATATCAGAAGCTTTGCAGCATATCAAAGAAATCGGCTTCTTTTCTTCACTTATGAGCCACTTCTTCCCCTTCGCCCTGCATCCTGATCTCATTATTCACTCTGAACCCACACCCCAACTCAAATCCATCATAGTCTAAGCAAGATGGACAATAAGCAAAATGGGGACCAGGTTAGGCTCATAATAGTGGTTCTAAAGGGTAATCAATACTGACTGACAAAAAATAAATCCTTTAAAATTAATGCTTCGCCTCCCTGTATCCCCATAGGTGAATATACAGACAAATACACTATAATATATTGTATATACTAGATAAGATGTATAGTAAATTATAACCGCAGTGATATAATGTATAATCTATTAGCCTATAAAAATGGGAAGATTCCTTTGCTACATATGTTATCAGATAAATATTTTCTCCATTTATGAGCCACTTCATCCCCTTCACCCTGTATCCTGAACTTATCATCCACTCTGGAAAAAAACCCATCTCATATCCATCCTAGTCAAAGCAAGATGGACAATAAGTAAAGTGTGGGACCAGGTTGTACATTGTATTAAACTCTAAGGAGAGGAGAAGAGGAGTGAGGAACACTCAGCACAGTGGGAAATCAGGCAGAGCAGACAGAGGTAGAGAAAAACATACTTTAAAAGCTGACAGTGACTGAGACTACTAGTACCAAGCAACTTCTCCTTGTCCGTTCCCCTTGAATGACAGGTTCTCCCTGCGTGCATGTATAGGGAGAGACCTGTCAATCATTGGCAGTGGGCGGAGACTGATCTTTCCCACTAGTCTCCCAGGTGGGCTCATAGTTTAGGCAGCATATATTCTCTGTAACGTTCCCTTTAACAAATATCTGTACAGTGTTTCAACAAAGAAGAGAAAATTAACATCTTCCTTATGGTGAACCAAATATCTATAAAACGTAATCGTTATCTAAACAGGCTACTAAAGAATATGTAATGAAACTGCACACTGCATGAAAGCAAATTCTCCTTTTTTTAGGTCAAAGGTGCGTTAATTGTTCCAGAGACTGTACAGACTTTTATATGAAACCTCAGTCTGATGAATGAAAATGGATTCAAAATGGAGGTGACCCGACATTAAACTAAAAATATCCTTTATGCCATCCATAAAATTGGATTATAAAATATTTTATTTTAGGCACTTTGCAGAATCATTTTGATATCAAAGTGATTGAAATGGATCAGCAGGTGAGATACATCTTCAGGAAGATTGGATTCCATTAAACGTTGATTAGATAAATGATCCAAATGTTTTTTTTATATATTTAGGTGGCATCTATTACATGACGACACGTTGAAAATTGAAAGACATGCTCTAAAGCCATCTTTTATATAAATTGGTGCTACAGTATAAAATGTGCTCAAATAAGAGGAGTGGTAGAAGAACCCAAAGAAAACCGATCAGCTGAAAGCTGAAATTTCATAAGAGAAATGTTAAAAAATATTCATTAGATGTCATGCTACTGCTTTTCTACTGCTTTATATTCTGTAGACAAGCCGGATTAATTTTGGTGGAGGCCAATATGCTAATTCTGCAACCTGAATCCCACTTGATCCTCTACTGTAACCATAAGCAGAGGAGGTGTCTGATGACCTACCATGATGCTTATGCAAGATATGAATACAACTGAGCCAACGAGTCCCTAGAGGCCCCCATATACACCAGATTAAAGCTGCATGAGCCCGCCAATATCAGTGAGCTCAATTTACAGTCTAATATGTATTTGGGGGAGTCCCTACCCAGACATATGATGTTGGGCAAGAGAAGGATCCGGCTTGTTGGATTTCCAATAGTCGATTCTTTTGTCCTCCAGGAAATAAGCTGCCGCAAGAGGAGTCTGGCTGCTACTCTCTCATAGAGAACATAGGAGCTCTTGGCCAAACCTGAGAATTCCTGTGTATGGTGGTGTTGGGAGACAGCTCTAGGCTGAACAATTTAATGTGTATGGTAGACTTAAACTGGTTGCCCAGACTTGTCCAGGAGCGGGCGGTCATGTGACCGCAAGTATGCAATTGGCATACTTACGGACACATTCCGATTAGACATGTCCGGCGTCACTCAATTCACTTTTGTTGAGTGAGGCTGTGCATGTCCAGTTGGCACGTGACCTCATGCATGTAAATTGCATACTTGCGGTCACGTGCTGCCCGTTCCAGGTGCCAGGGAATCCTGACAGTAAGCACGATGCACATTGTGAGGATTCACAATTCTGCAGTCACATAGAACGATTGCAGACTTGAACCCCTAGTGTGGTCAATCCCTTTAAGGCAAAGGTAGATGAGATGAGTGCATTGATTTAAGTGGAATTGAATTCTACTCCAATTTTACAAAAATCCACATTCGCCATTTGTCTGAACTGTAAAATGTAAAAAAAAATGCTTATACTCACCCACCGAACCCTGCATCAACTGAACCACCTCTGGCTCGTGTGTGGGATGAAAGGGCCACCAGGGACATTCTGAAACACCGGAGTTGGTAGCTCTAGTTTGGGCTGCCTCTATGTCCCTCTCTAAGACTCTCTCATTTTGCAAAAGAGCTCCTCCTGCTCTTTGCCTTCACAGATTAGACCAATGGCGACCTTTCATTTTCAGGAAGGTAACCCTTGTGCCAGCTGTAAGCTCCTGCAGTCTTCGGGACAGGTACTCCCTATTGACCGCCTTCTGGTTAAAAAGGATATTGTGGTGGGTCCCAAATTCCTCTATGAGCCCCTGCCAATTCTCTGGGTCATAGGTGATGACCTCTCCTTGGGAATCCAGCTAGCGGATCCACCAACATATCTCTGGCCCGGGTTCTGGCCCATCCTCTCCTTTCTTCCTTCCACCCCAGGACCCTCATGTTGCTTACCAGCTGCTGAATACTGGGTATCCCCTCTTCGGTCCTCAGGAACCCCAGAGATGTAGGCCACATCGAAGACTTAGATGATTAGATGAGGGTCTGGGAGGGCTCTGCGTAAGGTCATAGCCTTATGACATCACACCATGCGATGTAAAATTGCGCTCTCATGAGCAGAACTCTGGAGATTTTTGCTCGAATGGCGATGATCTGAAGATGCGATGAGGTCCGGGCACGTGACAGTGAAGAGCTGAGTGACCGGAGAAGTGAGCGATGAGGGAAGTATAAGATTTTTTTTTATTGTTCACTTATTTCACGTGTTTATTATGGTCCGAGGTCTACAGAGAGCCCAGAGCATAATAAGGAACATTAAATTTGAGAATAACTTCTATGCAAATCGGCAGGAAAAAATGCACAAACAGACAAATTTAAATATTGCCTTATTCTTGCTCATCAAGTAGGATCCCCAGGTACGATAGGATAATTAAATGACCATCAGGGAGGATAGATAATGAAGAGTCCCCTTGATGAAATCCCCAGGGCACATGTTACATCTGTAATCCCCATAATATGTTCCTTTCTGTACATTGCCTATATGAGAATATTTTGACTATTGCATGTTTTTTAACTAACAATCTGGAAAAATGTCCCCCTGAGGGCATGTTCACACGTGACATTTTTGCAGCGTTTTGGGCTGCTTGTAAAACTGTACTGCCTGGAAGTGCACTAGAGAAGAAGCTGGGAAGGACAAGAGCAGCTTTTGTATCAAAAAGGGTGACACTCCTTGAGTATTTTAGTATATGGTGTTATTTAATTATCATTCTTAGAATATTGTTGAAAATTAATATCTGCCTAGAAGTCAACAAGATAAAAAAAATCTGAAAGGATTCATTGTATTCAAGTAAAAGCTTGTGATCATTGTGATATTCTAGTAAACCACAACATATAATGATGGGTTATAATGGAGGAATATAAGGAATATAATTTGCTTTTATGAACTGCACAGTCTTTGACACCCTTGCTTTGCTTTTTAGTCATCCTTGAAGGTGTTTTCCCACAAACAAAAGCTGATTTTAATCAATAGATCTTTGAATAATAATAATTTCCACAATTGGATGTGTTTAAATAAGATGCTCCTGTGCTGAGATAATCTTATAAATATGCCCCTGCTGTCTACTGTGTAATGGCTGTGTCTGACCAAGCAGAAAACATGGCCTGATCATACCACAGCAGGCCGGGAGAAAAAGAGAGTATACAGACAGGACAGCACGTGATCACAGCTGGTTATTTTTGTGAGGTAAAACATTTCCATGCCTGTTTTAAACAATGTTTTACTTCAAAGAAAGAATTATTTGCGATCCTGTGCTCTAATGTCTGTATATTTTTTTTTTCTCCCCACCTTCTGTGGTATGATCAGACTATGTTCCTGCATGGTCAGACACTGCCATTACACAATACACAGCAGGGGCACATTTATAAGATTATCTCAGCACAGGAACATTTTATTTAAACACATCCAATTGTGGAACTTATTATTATTCCAAGATCTATTGTTCAAAATGAACTTTTATTTGTGGTAAAACCCCTTTAAGGCTTTTCATATTACCCTTTATCCATCGCTGGGTGATGTAAACACAATCTAGACATCTTTTATTGTTACGTGATCTGAGTGACCTTAATAGTTAATCGTTTAGCCCCAGTAACCTCATCTTTATATACTTCCTCAATCTTGGGGAATAAATGTTTGGCTTATGTATGGGTTATGTAGAAATAATATAAAAGCAATATACTAAATACATCATTCTGTGCCTAATGTAGATCTATTGAATTTAATATGTGAAGCATCTCAGCAGAAAACCAGTCTTAAACGCAATAATTTATTTTATGTTAAGACAGTTTTTATTGAACCAATTTAAAGGGGTTGCCTCATCTCTTTACAATTGGTAAAATTGCAGGGTGGTAGTAAAAATAAGTAACTTTGCAATTTACCTTGTATAAAAAGTTCCATCCATTCTCAAGAACAGAGGGAATTTTTATTTACAGTGGGTACGGAAAGTATTCAGACCCCTTAAAATTTTTCTCTCTTTGTTTTGTTGCAGCCATTTGGTAAATTCAAAAAAGTTCATTTTTTTCTCATTAATGTCCACTCTGCACCCCATCTTGATTGAAAAAAACAGAAATGTTGAAATTTTTGCAAATTTATTAAAAAAGAAAAACTGAAATATCACATGGTCATAAGTATTCAGACCCTTTGCTCAGTATTGAGGAGAAGCACCTTTTGAGCTAGTACAGCCATGAGTCTTCTTGGGAATGATGCAACAAGTTTTTCACACCTGGATTTGGGGATCCTCTGCTATTCCTCCTTGCAGATCCTCTCCAGTTCCGTCAGGTTGGATGGTGACCGTTGGTGGACAGCCATTTTCAGGTCTCTCCAGAGACGCTCAATTGAGTTTAGGTCAGGGCTCTTGCTGGGCCAGTCAAGAATATTCACAAAGTTGTTCTGAAGCCACTCCTTTGTTATTTTAGCTGTGTGCTTAGGGTCATTGTCTTGCAAGGGCTGGCCAGGACTAAAGTCATGGCCCTGTTCACTACAGCATCAGTGTCCTGGCCGTCCCCTACAGAAACATAAAGTTCATTGCTGTGCGTACCTGCATCTCCAGGTTCAGGTCCCTCTGGGCACTTCTTAGTCAAGAAAGACTCCTTCCCATGGCGACCCCCATCAAATGAGACACAGTCCATTGCAACTGGATCAATTTCTTTACTACAAACTTTGCACAGCATATCCACAGTTGTTACATTTTGGGTTTCATTCTCTTCAATACGGAATTCCTCCACTTTCCCTGCACTGCTGACACTTCCTTGCAGTACGTGCCCGGAAAGGACCGTCTTAGACTGCTTCCCAGCTTTCTCCCGGCTCAACCTCGCCACCATGACAATTCCCTCTGCCTGCTTCGCCCCAGGATACAGATCATCAGTCACTAAGTTAGGCTGCCTCTGGTCAAGCATCCGACCCGTCCTTACTGTTTCCTGTGAAGCTTCAGCGTCCCCTTCTTGCTTACTCACTGGTCCCGTTAGCTTCGTGGTCCATCTGTCTTCGGATCCCCAAGTGTCCACCCAGGCAATCAGTTGCCATAACTTCTTCATTCTGTTGACCCACTGTCCTTCCGTCCTACAACTGCAGATACCTGGGATTATCACATGCAAACGTTGCGGGGCTGTCAAGCCGTCCTGCGCTTAGAGCCCGTGTGGACACTTCAGGCACTCTGGCCCCGTCTGATTAAACTTCCCTAAGACCTGCAGCTTGCCACTCGACAGCCCCTCCTATGTTAACCCCCTGATAGCTAACTAAGACCTACACTAAGAAGGCTCACTAGTATTCCCCCATCTAGTGGCCCCAAAGGAAACTACACACATACAACATTGCACATAAAATGGTAACACAAAAAAGAGTGTGGCAATACCATTGACTATGCGGGGCAATACATATTTTACATGTAGCAATACCATCGAGTATTAACAACGACACTACAGTAATCAACACATGTAACTAGTTACACACTAAGAACCATTGGGTGAGCAGAGCAATTCGGTAATCCAATGTCACCCCCTTACAGTCTTGTTGGAAGGTGAACCTTCGGCCAAGTCTGAGGTCCAGAGCACTTTGGAAGAGGTTTGAGCCGCCCGCCAGGGCAGTGGGGTACTCGGCACCGAGCCCGTTCACTTCTATGGGGGGAATTATCACGGCAGCTGGAGCTCGGTCCGTGGCCCTGGGGCTCACCTTAAATGTGGGATATTTACAGGGGATTAAAGTGTTTGTAGAATGTTCGTGACGCCACCTGTGGTTCCTGGTCAGGGTGACCAGCGCTGTATAGGTCCACTGAAGGGTTGGTATTAGGCAGCAAGGTGTTAAGCCTTCCACAGGTAAGGCTGGGGACCTTCAGGTTAGTTAAGCTCTGTAGGGGTGCAGGATGGAGGAAGGGAGTTCGGCCACAGGAGTAATAATGGGAACACACACACAAAA
>VIAB01000019.1:190815-213956 GCA_009801035.1 Oophaga pumilio | reverse complement strand
CCTGAAAGTGAGAAAACCTCTTTTCATTAAAATTATTTTTCATAATAATTATTATTTATTGAATAGCTATTGTTTTGGCTCACTTGACCTGATCCTCCAAGCCCAAGGTCTGGGTGGACACACGTGCCACAAGTGTTGATGCAGCAGGAAGGTGAGGAACGCGGGAAACAGATAGTGGAAGGTAGACCAAAGGCAGACAGGAGACTAGGAAGTAGGAATGGAGCAGGTACTAGAAGCACCAGAGGCCACAGTCATCCACAGAAGTCTCCATCGGTATCTCACTTCTGCGCAGGCGTACTTCTCTCTCAGGATAGAGAAGTACGCCTCCGCAGGAGAACAATGCCAAGAAGATTTCTGTGGATGACACCGGGACATGTCATCCACATGAACCAAGATGGAGGACGACATCACAAGATGATGGGAGGCACCGGACCAAGAAGAGAGACACCCTTTGGACCGGACCGCCCCGCAGGTGAGTATAATAAAAGTTATTTTTCTTCTCTTACAGGTCGGGTTGGGGGCCGACATACAGCATTATAGAATGCTATATTTCAGGCCTTAAAAGAGGTGGACGTAACTCATATCGCCCAAACCTGGTGACAGGTTTGCTTTAATATTTATACGCTGAAACAACTTTCAGTAAGATCACCAAGGTCCTCTTTTATATCTTCTATCCATCCCCTTTGCAGTTGTCTCAAATATTTTGTGGTAACCGACATGTTGATTTCCTCTCACCAGACAAGTTGATATAATTCTTCCCTCTTGTATTTCTTCATTGAATAATAACAAATTTATTTCGAAGCTATAATCAGTTTTCAAGAACATTTTCTGTGCATTTTTTTTCTTTAGGAGTTGAAAAATGTAATCTGTGGGATTGTACTTTGTCAGCAATGTGCTCTTGTTCCTAGAGATGTGCCGTGGGCATTTTATACAACTTTTTTGCAGCCGCTGAATACACAAAGTGTTGGGACAATGTGTTTATTGAGACAACAATACAGCGGGTTAGACAAGCTAAAAAGTCCAAATAATGTGCTTCACAGAATGCTGTCCCGGTTTAAGAGTAAATAAGTAAAAATTGCATGCTGGGGGTCTGTATGTGGGAGAGACCGGTCAAAAACTGAGAACAAGGATGAATTCTCATCGCCACACAATAAGAGAAAAAAGAATGGATCTACCTGTGGCAAAACATTTTTGCTCCCCTGGTCATAGCATGTGGGATATGAAATTACTTGTATTGAAAGGTAGTTTCACATCTCAGAGACACAGAAGAGTTTGCGAATACAAATTGATGGAGACCTTTGACACTCTTAATGCTGGAATGAACCTGTCACACGGATTTATGACGTTTTACATCAATTAAGGAATTTACTCCAAAGACCCTGTGAGAACATCACAAAACATTACCAGACCCCAATCAGAGGGCAATAAAACTTTCACACTCCTTATCTATGCACTGTTCCAATATTTATGTTCATCTCTATCTCCCATAATGACAGTTCTGCTTTACGTCACTTGTCTTATCTATTGCATTGTTTCTGTGCTGTGTTGTGTATTAATATGTGATTCTTCAGATTTTGTATTAGTCTTCGCCTGATGATCTGAGTAGTCTCGAAAGCTTGCAATTTGTTACCATCTTTTCAGTTAGCCATTAAAAGGTATCAACCACTGAGGACTCTCAAGTCTAAATATTTTTCTATCTACTGGCTAACACGGTACGAAGATACACATCTTTACTATGTTAAATTGCATACATTATTACATAGATATGATAAGGCAGGTGTGGATGGAATACAGTGGCAAGTAAAAGTTTGTGCACCCTTGGTCAAAATTACTGTTATTGTGAACAATTAAGCAAGTTAAGGATGAAATGTTTTCTAAAAGGCCTAAAGTTAAAGGTGACATATTTCCTTTGTATTTTAGGCAACAAAAATATATATTTTCATCTTTTACAATTTAAAATTTAAAAAAAAAAGGAAAATAGGCCGATGCAAAATTTTGGGCACCCAGCATGGTTAGTACCTAGTGTTCACCCCCTTTTGAAAATATCACAGCTTGTTAATCCTTTTTGTAGTCAGACAATAATCTTTCAATTCTTGTTTGAGGGATTTTCACCCATTCTTTCTGGGCAAATTCTTCAAGTCCTGTGAGATTCCTGAGTTATCTTGCATCCTCTGCTACTTTGAGGTCTAGCTACACATTTTCAATGATGTTCAGAAAAGGGGACTGTGAGGGCCATTGTAAAACCTTCAACTTGCACCTTTTGAGGTCGTCTATTGTGGATTTTGACGTGCATTTAGGACTAGAGATGAGCGAATATTACAATATTTGGTTCGGCTCACAGTCACCGAATTTACAATATTTGCAGATTTAATCGCCGTTTTTTTTCTCCACACATACCTTTAATCATTGTGGCCAAAGAGTTCTATTTTACCTCATTGGTCCATAGAACTTGCTTCAAAGTTCACACATCACTAGTCCTGACCCCACATAAACAAGTATGTCAACGGGACCAAGGATTCCCAGCCAGTCTGCCATGCCGGTACTTGCCCGTCCACAAACTGCATAGCAGCTGCGATCTGATGAGGGCAGGAAAATTCAGCTTAGAATGGCCATTGTCAATAGCCAATACAGAAGTATGTGCAGTCCAGCTGAGCATGAAGGTGTTATTTTTTTCCTTAACATCATCAGTCAATTGAGATTCAGGAGAAGTCCATAGACATTAGATGGTTGACCAGCACTATCATTAGACATGTTTCGATAGCTTAGGGCCTGAGAATTTGTCACTTGCTAAAAAAAAAATAAAATAGCTACTGCCAATACCTATGGCGGGAGCAGCAGCACTCATGCGCCGCTTTAATTTGGCACTTGTGGATTCGGTACAACTAGCGGATGGGACAGTACCACTCTGACACTTCCCCTTGAGAAAGCTATATGCGAAACACGCGTCGGGGCTGTGCTGGTGGGCCAATCTGATCCTCCACTATTATGGGTAAGCAACATCATGTATAACCTTTCTTCTCTGTCTCACCCTTTATCTATAGCCTTTTGTGCTTTGCTATTACATATGGTGTTTTGAGACTTGGTTGTACAGGTGCTCTGCACATTGTGTGCTGTTTGATTTTTTGAATCTTGTTGTTGCTCTCCACTTTTTAGTCCTCCTTATGTAACACATTTGTATGTAATGGTAACTATTTTTATGAATTGTTTCAATAAATGTTTTTTTAAGTTTATTGGTGGTTTTTTGCTACTCCATTTTTTCAGTGTTTTGCTCTTTTTTGGCATATTGTAAGGTATTTGTTATACGGTACTGCAGATCGGCCAACGCTCTTTATTCCAATTTTTTGCTTTTTTTTGTGCAAACAACCAAATTAAAGTAAACAGCAGTGAGAATATATAAGTGTGCGGTCTGTGAGCGTGTGTGCAGCTTCTTACAAATTGCTGCACCGTGATGATAAGCAGTAAACAACGTTGAACTTGTGACCTCTTAGATAAGATCCTCTTAATTTTTGCTGGAGTTTGAAAGGTGCGTGTTCGGAGGATTAACTATGGGCCCCTGGAATGGAATTTTAATCAATAAAATAAATAGGTCTAATCAAGAAATCTATAGAGTTAACTGGAAAGTACTGGTGCGTGCAATGTTCCCGAGCTCAGCTGATTTGTTAGAATCTTTCAGGACCGGGAAAAGCAGCTCAACATGATGTCGAAAACGTGATTCTTAAAAATAAAGGGATTATATTCCCTGGTGCATTTGTAGCACACTCTATATTTACTGATTTACCATTGCAATGGTAGGTAATAAATATTGATGACAAGCAAATTTTCACAGCAGAGAACAGAGGGAGCAAAGTAAAGCAGAAGAACTCGTGCCAATTTCCTATCTCCTAGGCCCTCTGAATGCCATCAGAATGGGTTCTGCACTGTGATCTGACTAATATTAAATAATTATCATATTGGACATCACAAAGGGGTATGAGGATACAGAGTGACCCCATATATAGTTTCTAATTACTATACTTTGCATAACCACACTATGATTAGATAAAGATAGAATAATATGATAACATTGTTACATAAACATGATTTTGTGATGCTCAGTCAGGAGACATTAATTCTACATGTGACCGCCTAGTGGTTGTGACGTGAGCTGCATCCTGTCAAGGGTTAAGCTGGCATGTTATAACAATGCATTGTGAAAAAATGAGGTCTTTAGTAATAAAATCAGAGGAAGGTGTAAAGTTTAGGTAAACACCAACCGAAAATGAACACTCTTTCCTAGTTTTGGGTGTCCCTGGGATGGTAATGTGGGCAGAACCTAAATGTCCCTATTTGGCCAACCGAGATGCTGCTAAGGAAAATATGGTAGATCGATGCTAGATCCCAAGTAGAGATGAGCAGACCCATGGAAGTTCGGGTTCTAGTGCCCAACTGAACTTTAGTCAAAAGTTCAGTTTGGGCACCAGAACTGTACCCGAACTTCAACCTGAACCCGAACCCCATTGAAATATCTCTCGCTCTCTCCAGGTTCACTCATCTCTTATCCCAAACTATTGGTGGAATATTCTGTTTTTTATGGAGACCCTTGTACAGTGGCATAACTAGAGTCTGAAGGGCCACTGTGCAAAATTTGTACCTGGACCCCCTGTATGATGTTCAGATGTATGGGCACTTGAAGCATTCAAAATCCTATAAAACTTGTCCCTTTCCTCCCTGATTTTCATTATGTACTAATGCCCCCCATCCTGGTATATATGTCCCCCATCCTAATATACATCCTGGGCCCATCCTGATATAAAATTCCCAATCTTGGTACATATGTCCCCCATCATGGGCCCCTTTCTGGTATATATGTTGCCATTCTGCATAAAAAAACAAGAATATCCCATTCTTTTGACATTCCTCAGCTCTCTCGATGTGTGGTGTCCTCTTCGTTGTCCTCTTCCTGGCCCTCCAGGAGGGTGTCCACTGACCTCAGCACCTTCTTCAGCTTGATGTGCGACTAATGATGCACATACAGTTTAAGTGTATTGCAGCGCCAGACCCTTAGGCTCTCAGAGCTGCGATACACACCGCCGTCCAATCAGAGGTCAGCAGCTGACATCAGTGTGTCTGCTATATTGACGCATGACGTCAGTACCATGAGACACCAGTGCATGTCACGCCAACGTCAGCTGCCGGCCTCTGATTGGCTGACAGTGTGTAATGCAGCGCAGGGAGCAGGAGAGTCCCTGCGATGCAATACACTTCAGCTGAATGTGTGTCTTGGACATCCAGCTGGCAGTAGGCACTGGGGTCAGCGAACCACTCTTCTGCACGGGCCGACTCATGGTCACACCCTTTGCGACTGCGATCGTTACGCCCCTACCCTAGTTGGTTCTCCCAGAATCATGCATCCTAAGGTCTGTCTGTTGGACTGATGGGTGAGCTACCGAAAAGCATTGATACTTACAACCTGTATAAAATATTGCCATACAGTATTGTATGAAAAAAGTTATTAAACTGGAAACATTCTAAAAGACTTTCAAGAGCTGCGTGAACACAAAAAGTGAATAGTGTACTTATGCATAAGCTTGTATAGGCAGCAATGGGGTATCCGGATAAATGTCATAAGATCTAGTAAATTGGAACAAAGTAGTGTATGCTGTATATTACACCTACTGTCACTGGTAGGACTGCCCACTGGACTGATCTGTCACTGGTAGGACTGCCCACTGGACTGATCTGTCACTGGTAGGACTGCCCACTGGACTGAGCTGTCACTAGTAGGACCGCCCACTGGACTAGTGAGGGGGTTGTCCAGTCTTAGGATCCAAGTCATTATTTAATCATTTACTTTTTGAGTGTAAATGTTACGTCATGTGCAAAAATTAGAACAAACCTTCTAAAAATGCTTCACAAAATTATGTTGTCCAAAAAAACGTTCCATGGGATTTTTGTGTGAATCGAGGTTGGAAGCTCCTGCATATTCCATCAGAAGGCAAACATTCATATTGTTGCTTCTGACAGGATGGCACAGAATAATTACTATTGATACAGATCTTATTTACTGCCCTTTGTATTCCGTGCCTCGCTTTCTTCTTTCATTTATTTCCTGCCTTGTAAATTTTTCATTAGTTTCTCATTTATTCTCATTACATTTTGACTATAGGTTTCCCTGTATTGGCTCTGACCCAACTCTTTTCCACCTTTATGATGGGTATCCTGTGTTAAGACAAAGACCATTATTGAAATAATGTACGGCGAGAACCATCTCCAATGAGGGATGTTATAAATCAGCATTCCTGTCTTGAAGCAAATTACAATTTAATAAGATTAATGTCAGAATGTGACGAGACAATGCACTTTCCGCCAGCTTCTATTGTCTATGATTTTGAAGTCTTTGTAATTGAAATTATATTATATTATTATGGAGCATTTTGACTTCCTATTTTGTAGACATATGTGAAGCTTACATCACATATTACTCTCGTAATATTCTTGGTAAATGTCCTATTGCCCAATCTGACTTTAAGATCTCATGGGCGATAAATATTAATGTCACGCTGAAGTCAAGCCAGTATGAAGGAACGTGCAATAAGTCTTTAGAAAGGATCAGGTAGACCTCATCATGAAAAAGTGAATTTAGTCAAATAAATTGGATTCTTTTATATTCTTATATATTGTAATTTGATTATGTAGATTTCTAGCCATGAACAAAGATGCACAATTACATTCTACAAATATTTTTTGTCAACGTTTTTGAAGATAGAATCTACTGAAGAAATTGTCCTTATTCCTAACTCCTTTGACTATCAAAACTGGAAAAATAAGAGCAGCACTAGCAACCACCAGCTGGGTGCAAAACCTCCCAGGTATCCACCAAACCTTAATAAGATATCTAGAGTTTGGAGGAAGCACACTAGTCAAAGTGAAAAAGTCTTCTGTTTAATGGCCCAACATGTCAACGTTTTGTTTCATTAGTGAGAACCTTTCTCAAGACTTTGACTATCAAAGACAAAATACTCACAAAGTACATTTGTAGTCGAGGGAATGAAGATTACATCCTGGCTGCAAGCTGTACTATAGGGCAGGGGTCCTCAACCTGTAGTTCGAGAGCCACATGTGTGTCTACCAGCTTGGTGCATTAGCACCAGATGTAGCAAACAGATACTAAGAGTAGATCTCTAGATGGTGACTTTTGAGTGTAGCCCTGCACAGAAGAGCAGATCTGGTTGGGGATAAGATAAGAAACCCTAGAGCTTGGCATACTGCCTTGGTGTGATTTCAGCGGAAAAGTTTTGGCTGTCATGATACCGGTAAGGAAGACTCTGGGTGTCACTACTGTGAATGGGGCAGGAGCTGGATGTGGCTCACCGCCCTCTGTCAGAGCTGAATATGGCTCGCGACCCTCTTTCATAACTGAATATGGCTTTCAAGGTCAGAAAGGCTGGGGATCTCTGCTGTAGGCATAAAGTATGTGCATACTTGACCTATATGAGCTAACTGGTCATCCCATTCCTTAATAACGGTGTTAATAAGGAGCTTTATGCAAATTGTCTCTCCAGAGAGGAAGAGGACTTGAACTATAGTGTTACCTTTTGGTAGTAGCAATACTAAACGTCAATATTAAGCCGCCTTTAACGAGCCTTTCCATATGACTTAGAATAAAGGCCAAACCATAATCTCAATTTGGAGACACATGTTTCTCGCTGTTGCCCCTCCTCAGTGCAAAGAAAGAGATCTAATTTGGCTATATGAGAGGCCTCTGAATGAGGTCTAAGGGGTAACGTTACTCTTTGTGAAGAGTGACATGCCTGCCATGCCAGTGTAAGGAGACTTATAGGCCGTATAATGCTCCTTTGGGAAATTAAATAATAAGGAGTTGGACATCCTTTGGTATCTCTAGTTATTTGGGAAGGCTTTACCCAAGATTTTGGATGCTGCCTGTATAAACTTTTGCCCATTCGGTCCAAAGAGTATTGTGAGGTTAAATGTTGATGCTGAATGAGAATGTTAACTCGATAATGGTATTTTATTTAATCTCAAAAGTGTTGAGGTCAAGATTTATCACCTTTGTCCATCAGTGAATGCCCAAAAAAACTTTTGGAGGCAGCTTGGAATTCTGTAGCGAGTGATACAACAAAGATGTGTGATATTTATGCACTACATGCTTCAGCACTTTGTGAGTTTGAGTGATCTGTACCTTGACGGCTGAGCTGTTGTAACGGCTAGATGCTCACACTTATAATAGCAGTTACCGCTGGCAGGTTATTGATCCGACAAGAAGGTTCAGAAAATCGCAGAAACTCTGTCTGATGCTAGGGTAAAATACCTTTGTGATATAGAATTTGATGGATGCTGTGACCAATATAAATGAATCTGGTACACCAAATTTCTGTGCAGTTCCATATTAAAAAGGACACATCCGATAGAAGAGTAGGACCTCTGGGTACTGTAACAGCTATGTGTAAACCAAGTTGAAGCCAGACTGAAATTCACACCCAGGCATTTCCAAGCACATAGGCCCATGTGCTCCCCTATATTCACTCCCCAAAATGGGGTGTTTTTTACAAAAATGAGCCTGCTTGATGTTGTAGTTGTAGGAAATAAGAAAGGGTAAAAAATACCGTCAAGCAATGACCATATCATACCTCCACATGGTGACGGAAGAATACAACCATACCCATGATTACCAAACACAACCAATATTACCATGGTTTCCTTGGTTATAACCATGTATTACTAGCATACAGTAGTGATAATATCGCCATACTAAGCATTAACCAAAACTACTGTACTAAAACTGATACGGGCGCTACACTATGACCATAAAATGGTAATTCCCAGCTCTACATCAGTGCTTCACAGACAATATAAATGTATACAGTACATGTAAATCCAGTGATTCATTGGTGACGTTCTCAATGATCATAGTCATTAATTTTCTCTTTTCTTTTCCATTTTGCCCAGACCTCCATGAACATGTCTACCATCCTTAAGTCATCTCTGCCAAATGTAACACACAGGCATTTTTCATGCGCATTGATTTCCCGGCACGCTCACATTCTGCCACCTCTACACAACATTAATAGTGCTACAACCAGTGGTAATGCCCCCTTTTAGCCCTGCAAAATAATAGTACCCCCCTATTAAAGGGAACCTGTCAGTAGGATCAACCCTAGTAAGCCATCTATATGGGAATAAAAAAAATATTAAAAGACTGACCGTAGGTTCCAAACAGAAAACTGGTGTGTACAGGTGCAAACTAACAGTAGCCACCTCCATATACAACCAACAAATAAAGTTGCAGTCTGTGGCGCTACAGCATGAAAACATGAAATATATGATATTTTAAAGATGTTTAGAAAATTCTTTCTTTTCATTTCTATGGAAAATCCTCTTTGCTGTTCACATGATCAGTTTTTTGGAGCATTTTTTTGTTACCTGAAGAGGTTTTAAAAATCAGTCAAGAATGTAATGGCTCCATTATGCTCAAAAGAAGCCGCGGTATAAGTAACACAACCTGAGATTGAAAAGATTTCTAAGTATTTTAAAAACATTTCCAATGTTTGGAATAAGGGTATGTGCACACGATCAGGATATGACGCACGTGAAATCTGCACAAAATCTGCAGCTGAGGTCTCTGGCAGGTCACCTGCATTTTTGATGAGTTTTACATGCGCTTTTGATGCGTTTTTTACGCATGCACTTTTGATGCGTTTTTTCATTGCATGCTTTTTTTAGTCACTTGAAATAAAGCTAATTGAAAGTTGGCTTCCAGGAAGGAAAAAAAAGTGATTTTCTGTTTGCAGATATATTGGGGGTATGTTCCCACGGTCAGTAAACGCTGCGGGTTGGACGCTGCTTGTATCCACAGCGTCCAACCCGCAGGGGCCAGATGTTACAGCATAGTGGATGGGATTTTCTAATTTACTGGCCACTGCTGATTGTTAGGGTAAATCTGTTTCTAGCAGCAAATATACTGAAATGGATTTTAAGAAGCTGAGGTGGGTATTTGCCGGCAGGACCACATACAGACATGACAGAGGTTGGGTTTCCCATGGGACCATGAATCCAAATGGAAAATAATAAAAGACACTGAGTAAAAGGAGAATGGATGTCCAGGAACATGGAGTGCTGGCAGAATTGTTTGCTGTGGACATGCTTACAGAACTACTGTACTAGTTTTTTTTTTACTCTATCGATCTATCCAATTGCAAAAATATTAAGATTTTACTTTTAAGTAAAATCTATATTTTAATATTACGTTATGAAAATAGGACATAGATATAATATAAGCTGCTTTTTCCGGTATTACATATGAAAAGTGAATGCCTTAATGAACTGATAGTTTGTCTACAATGTCAGGCGATGTAATTTAATAGCTTCCCTGATTACAGTCCCATCAGCAGCAGAAAGCAGCAATCAATACGGAAAGTTATTTAAGCTGCATGACTCTGAAAAGCATGAAGCTAATTTCTAGTCACAGTGACATAATAGATGTAGACGCCAGATTTCTTCACCTTCTGTATCTATAGAGCGCCAACAGATTCTGAAGCCTTGTATGAAATTTGGAATCATTCACAATAAACCCTCTGCCCTTTTCCCGTCTCTCTGCGGGCATTTAGCTATTTTGCTGTTTTAAAGAGAATCTGTCACCCTAAATTGGCGGGATATTTAAATGATGGCAGTCAGGTCAGATGGGCGGTGTTTTGGGTACTTGCCTTAACATGTTGTTCGCCGCTGTCTCCATTATTTCTGGGAATTGTAGTCGTTGCCCTCCATATAACGCGCCTGCGCATTGCAATCTGCGGGCAAAGCATACTGCGCGTGCGCAATTCAAGATTGCAATGCGCACGTAATCCAGACAAGAGATATGTGACCCGGTGATGAAGAATCCGCTGCACCCTCAGAGGTCTTATTTCTATAAAACTTCCATTTTATTGAAAAATCGTTAAAAATATACAAAAGCACAGTAAAGACTTGTAAAATTCTTTAAGACTGCATCAAAATAATTTCAAGCATTAGTAAGTTACAGTAACCTCAACATACAGTATATGGCAATAGGGAGACTGAATGTAACTGTTCTTCACTGCTGGGCTGTTACGCACTATCTGCAATGTTTATTCAGTGCTTCACAGCTGCATTATGAGGAACTCTGTACAACCACACCTGAGGTCAAGTGATCCTTCTGTGGCTGACGCAATCTTCTGCAATGTCTACAATGGAGGCGAGCATTTTTTTGGTGATTAACGTGAAATAAATCACACATTGTTCAAATTTGCTTGCACCTGTGAATGTCCTAAAATTTGAAACAAATTTGATTCGTGCACAATTGATTCGCTCATCTGTAAATAATTTCCACTGCAAAACATTGAAGACCAGATATACTGTCGAATGTTGATCTTTAGGGGAAGGAAGTCATTTACAATGAAAATGGATGCTTGGGTGTTGTCACATTTTCTCAAGTCATATATTTTTGAAGTTGCTGTACATGAGAGATTGGCACCTACAGTATGCAACTATCAAAACCCCTAAATGTGCTGGTCACAAAGTAACAAAATGATGAAGGGGTTAAGTAATAACACAGAGATTCATTACCGGTAACCTCTCTGACTTTACGTGTCAATGTACTTATATCGTCAACACAAAGGCATCATGAAACATTGCCGCTCTTTAAGAAAAAAAAACTGTAGCGAGCAATTAATATGCTTTATGTATGCTGCAATGCTAAAATCCTTCATTTGCTGAATGCCATAAGTGCCCATTAAGGGTGGCATCTATTCTTGCCAAATTTTGGAACATTTACGGTTTATGGAAAATGACAGAGGAAAGTGTTAGAAATAAATTCTTAACTACTTTTCGCTGTGACCTAAAAATTCAGATAGACTCTCGCTGCAAGTTGCTCCGTACCAATGAATCATTAATTAAGAAATTCAGAGGTAGAAGGTTGTGCAAGTCTATTCACCCTCCTACGACATGAGTAATGATAAAGCTGAAGTGCTGCATGGTTTGACATAGGGTTTATGTGCAAGGTCCGAGGTGACGTTCACATCTCAAATACACAATTAGAATAATAATTTTAATTTACAATTATAAAACAATTTAAAGCCTATTTAAGATAATGGAGATTTTTAGCATCAGATGATATATTGATTATACAATATGCTGGAATGTAAATTTAAAGAGTAATACCTTATATACTATGACTTACTTATTACGGTACGGTATATGGTAATTACACTGTTGCTAAACATTTTTTATTGCTCTAATGCATTTAAAATTAAAATGAAGCAACTTTGCAAATTGTCTTTAATGGTCTCTGTACGATCAAGCAACTTGGTCTCATTTGATAGATAATGTGATAAACAATCTATAAATCACTTGATTCGTAAATTATTTTGACTCCCCCCCCCCCAAATAAATCACTACAAAGTATCAGCCACCAGGATCTCCACTCCAAAAAGCCCCAAAGTGTTGTCCACTGCCTGTTGGCAAGTGTAATCCTTCTGTAGTAGTACAAATGCAGGACTTAAAGAGGTTGTCCACTACTTTTAACATTGATATCCTAGCCTTAGGATAAGTCATCGATGTCTGATCGGTGGCGATTCGACACCCGGCACCCCCGCTGATCATCTGTTCTTGGTGTCGGCAGCAGCTGTAACTAATCAGTTACAGAGTCGCACAGCAAAGTTCTGTCTACTGTATAGTGGCCATGGCCGAGTAATGTGCATCCGCATCTATTGATTTGAGTACAATTGGTGGAGAAAGGTTGAACTTGATGGACCAAGGTCTTTTTTCAACCTAAGTAACTATGTAACTATGAATAGGGAGTGGATATGCAGTACCCATCCTATAGAGTTGACGGAGATGTGCAGCTCCGCAATTGGTGAGTTGCCACCGCTGTGGACACTGAGAACAGCGGATTGGTAATGGTACCCCACCGATCAGACACTGATGACCTATCTTAAGGATAGTCAATCAATGTTATAGTAGTGGACAACCTCTTTATGTTCATATTCACGCTAGACTAATGTTGGCCGAAGTCACCAGTATCAATGTTTTTGGCCAACATATTTATATGTTTGGGGGCCCCCGTCTTTGGGAGGATAAGGATCCAGCATGTCCAATTTCAGATTGCCAATCCTTTTCTTCTGTAAAAAAATAAATCGCCACCAGAGGTGCAGGTATTTGCCTCTCTGCCCCTGCTCTCTTGTCCATAAAACTGTATACAGGCATAGCAGAGAGGTGGGTTATTAGTAAGGAGCAGATAAGACATTGGACAATAGAAGGCACAATGCATGTTATATAGTTGAGGAAAGGAAGTTCAAGCACCTATAGTGGTGGCAGAATGCTAATGAAGAATAGTTCGCCACATAATAACAGTTTAATTGAACAGACAATTTTCTGGTCATAGCCATCACGTTTCTCAGGCAGTATATTTCTAAAGAAATGTTGCACATTTAAATTGCGGACATGCAGGAAGTGGGAATTACTTTGACTACCTGTAAGTCAAGTCAGAATGTTCCAGGAATTGTGACTCATGACAATTTCCAGCTGCTGTTGATAGGGAGCCACCCAGCGTGAGATTTGCCACTTGATGCACAGCAGCTACTCACCGGCTATATGGCTTTTGGTTACAAAGGGGAAGGGACTCTGCATTCAACCTGGAAAACCTCTTGGAAGTTCTTTACCTTGCTTAAATAACAAGAATGAGGGCAGTGTGTGGACTCAATATTGTGCCTTGTTGCTGTTGGGGATGGGGTCATGTCAAATTGTGTTGGATAAAGCGGCGATGTAGGAGACAGATAATCGCTACCTAGTGGTGGAAACCGACCTAGCTACCAATTGCATAGGCTTCACCACCTCACTCGGTTGTGACGGAGCATTGCTGCAGCTCAAAACATTCGACCAGTGGGCCATTAAATGCATATATTACTCCTGCAAGTTACTGCATCACCAGCACAAGCAAATTGATGAAGTGAGAGTTTAGTTGTCTCACAAGCAGATGACTGTCTCCTCGACACACAATCAGGGATGGATATCAGAGGAGGAGGCATACTTGGATTACGACAAGCAATAGTGGTGGATTAGTATGATGACGCCAACTAGGTATTACTTGAGATGGCTGACTGAAAGATGAGCAAGAAGAAAGGGTAGGAAGAAAACATTAGGTTTACGCCAATTGCTGGTAGGCTTTCTTTTCTCAAATGAGCAGATGTTGTCCCTTAATCTGCTGATGGAGAGCCATAGTTCCTAGCCTATGTGAGCCGGGACATCTCTGGCTTATTTTCCTCTTGCATAGCCTCAGAACAATCTAGTGGCAACATGCGAAAGAACTCCCACACACAAGATGCCCACAGTTTCAATTCGCCACGACCATGACCAGAGCTTTCAGCCGCTGTTGAGTCTCCTCCACTAACAGCACATGTGGCATCACCTGATCCAAAGCCATCCTCAGATTTTGTCCCAGAGTATCTTTTAGGTGCACATAGCCTCTGTTGTGTATCGATGAGACGCTCACCCTCCTCCTCTGATGATTTCACCTCCTCAGCAACCCTATCTGGTTTCCAGGTTTTTTCCACCACAGAAAAATCATTGTTATCCCTGACTCAGTTGACAGTTGTCTCTGTCTGAGAAATGGCCTTGCTTACCCCCACCACCTTCTTGATTCCCCAAAGATATTTGTCCTGGTTCAGATTGCGACTACCACTGTAAAGGGCCGTCTCACATAGCGATATCGCTACCGAGATCGGTGCTGAGTCACTAGTTTTGTGACGCAGCACCGAGCTCACCAGCGATATCGCTGTGTGTGACATTCAGCGACGATCAGCCCCCCTGCTGGGTATCGCTGATCGTCGCTGAAATGTCAGGACATTTTTTTGATCGCTGGTCTCCTGCTGACAGGCACGCATCGCTGCGTGTGACAGGCGGGAGACCAGCGATCCGCTGGTAACCAAGGTACACAGCGGGTTTCCAGGCGCGGGGCTGTACCTAGAAACCCGCTGTGTACCTTGGATACCAGCTCCCTGCATCAGGGCTCTGGTATCCAACGTACACTGCGGGTAACTAAGCGATGTTACCCGCAGTGTCGCTGTCCCAGATCGCTGCCTGTTTGGCAGCTCAGCAGCGATCATGTAGCGATACACCAGCGATCCTGACAAGTGCATATCGTTGTCGGGATCGCTGGTGTATCGTTATGTGAGACCCAGGCCTTAAGAGCTCCAACCACCACAGCTCAAAGAGCCAACAACACAACTAGGCGTTTGAAACATCTTCTCCATCTCCACTGGTCCCATGTTATCTGACTACAAAGGCTGATTGTTCATCTTTTCCAATAAATCAGCTGGAAGAAGTTGTTATGGTGAAGTATTCGGTATGCTTTGAGTTAGGGATCTAAAGTGTATAACAGTATTGTATGTACAGCATTAAGCGCTATTGATTCAAAGGATGTGGACTGGGCAGAACACTGACTCGAGCTGATGATGTTGCTGTCAGAGGTTGCACCATCCTGCTGGGATTGAGATGAGTGATGGGACATATATTCCATTACTCTTTCCCCTTCCTCCCTGCTAGTACACTTGCTAGAGGCAAAGGAAGTCGATTGTGACCGGCACTTGGTACTACTACTGACATTATGTATCAGTGTGAAGTGTACATGTCTCCTAAATAGGTGTAGCAAAACAGATCTGCATAGTTAAATGTTGCAATTTAGTGTAATACTTTCTTTTTAGATTTTTAGTTAAGCAAATTAATTTCCCCTGCCCAAAAAAGGATGACATAACAACAAATGCCAGGACGCTTCCAAATACAACAGAAGCACACAGTATAGTTGTGGGGTGTATGGTCGCCAAATTGGGCAAAAACAGTTATACAAAATGAAATTTTTTCTTGTATTATGTACTGTATATATTTACATTTCCACCCTCTTTGACAAAAATCACATAACCCTAAAAAGTTATATTGCTAAATAGGCACTCGATCAATCAAACTGGAAATTGTTCTAATTTGCCGGGACCTGCGAATTTCAGGAAATTGGACTCGAAATAGATTTGCGGTGGATTGATTCCATCAACCTTAATATTTCGTCAGCAGAATAGAACTATTTGGTCACCGTACTGTGTGGCACTTAATTGATGTTGACAATCATCAATAATATTATATAATTGATAGATATATAGATAGATGTACAGACCGCACTTTGCATGAGACCAGATACTCAGATTTTCCTTCAAAACCATTAGCCACCGTGGAAGACTGGAGTTTTAGGTGTGTGGCCAAGTGGACATCTGGTCTTAACCGAACTTATGCAAGCTTTACAGCTCCACCAATCTTTAATTCAAGATAAACTTTCTTTACTAAGATCCTAAGCAGCTGTGCCTTACAAAATACCATTTCCTTTTTTTTTGCCTTATATAAAATAAAGTTATTTGGTTCTGGCTTTTTGTTTACTCGCATCTGTTGGATTGTAATTGATCTGGCATGCTAACATCAGAACAAAAGAGCTAACAGGTCTGACAACACACACTATAGGGAAAAGAAGAGATGAACAAAAGAAAAGCAAAATAAATATTAACTGGGAGAAAAGAGAAGCAAACAGCTGGGATAATATTATTTTAGTGGAATTCAGCAAATATTGCCATTAACTAATTCAAAGACACAAGTAAACTAAGAATGCAAACATGATATTAGTCAGAGTAAAGAAAACATTTCACTCAAGTTCGCGACATTGAACATTAATCGTAAAAGTAAATGTTCTTTGCTAATTTACAATCCCGCATTTCTAGTGTAATAGTGAAAGGTGATTTCTAGTAAATGGAGCTACATGTTTAACTTCATAGAAAACACTGATTAAAACTTATTAGGGTTTTAGTTGAATATTTTATCTTTTTTACAAAAATTTCAATATTGGTTTATTTGTTTATTTAGTTCCAATTACATATTTGATGCTGATGTACTGATGTAAGTGCAATAAAATTGCTTTGTATGCTTCTTCCTTTTTACACATCCTGTAACCCTACAATTATCCCCATACAGTGGGGGAATAACTAATTTTTGTTTCTTTCCTTTAAATTTTCAATTAATCTTTTCTGGCCTGTTGCCCCATACCTTTGTATCTTTCTCCTTATATACAGATTCAGACAGGTTGACCCGGGCTACTCCTTTGTCACTTTTTTCACTTTTTCATTGATTTTATAATAAAATCCCATTTTGCATCCATGGTTTATACATACTTGATTTTTTTTTCTTGCATTTCATGAGGTTCTGGGAGTTTTTTGAAATGACAATTCTTTTAGCATTATTGCAGCGTTTTTCACCCATTCTTATGAATGGGGAACAAATGCACAAAAAAATGCTGCAAAAACACATGTATTTTATGTAGCAAAAACACCACTAGTGAACACACCCTTAGATTGGTAGTTTCACTTTTTTCCTACATTGCATTTTGCAATATTCACAGTTTTGCATTAAGTACCATTTTTTTTCCATATTGGTTTGATACGTACCTGTCCAGCCTTTCTGCTCTTTATAAATTATAAATCTTAGGCCACTTTCACACGTTCAGTATTTGGTCAGCATTTTACATCAGTATTTGTAAGCCAAAACCAGGAGTGGGTGATAAATACAGAAGTGCTGACGTGTTTCTATTATACTTTTCCTCTGATTGTTCCACTCCTGGTTATGGCTTACCTAAAATACTGATGTAAAATACTGACCAAATACTGAACGTGTGAACGCGGCCTTAAGGATGTTGTCCACGACTTTAACATTGAAGCCCTGTCCTTAGGATAGGTCATCAATGTCTGAACAATGGGGGTACAACAACAAGCACCCCCACTGATCAGCTGTTCCTGGTGTTGGCAGTGATTGGAACTGCTCAGTTATGGAGCTGCACAGCACAACTCCGTCAACTCTATTGTGACCAAGGCTGAGTAATTCACCCCCACCGATCAGACATTGGTGACTTATCCTAAGGATTGGCCATCAATGCTAAAGTCCCGGACAACCCCTTTAAACAAAAATTTACACATTGATACATGCTCCTCAGGTTCTTATGACACCAGGCCTAAAATCAGGTTTAATCACATTTATCCACTTCCCATTCATATTACATATAAATTGCTAATAAATAAACATACCCCAGCATGTGGTGGTGACATACCAGCTTCAACAGATAAGTGCCTTAGTGTAGTGTGAATATAAAAATGGCTATTTTGAGTCCATATTGAAATATACAGAATGCATACAGAGCAGCATTTCTGGTCATACAGTTCAGGCATATCAAAAAACTGACCGGCACATCCAAACATAGATCCAGTGTGAACAGGTGCTAAACCTAGAGTCACCAACTCATATACATACAGTTCAGGCAGACAGACAATGCTCATAGTGACACAATCTCGAGAACTGTTTATTGTTTGTTATTGTGGTTTCATCTACATCCATGTGGGCTTTTCTCATCGCTTGATGTTCGCCTGATATCTGGGTTCATCCTACCCTGAAAGCTGGCCACTGGAAGGGCTGGGTGAAACTAGAGTTACACATAGTGTAAATTACTATATAAGACCAGAGAAACATGACTAAGACAGAAGCAAAAACTGGGGTTCCTGTACATGTACAGTGTGGTGACACCTGCATAATTGGGGACGTCCGTGCAGTGTTGTGAATTTCCCAGGGGTTCTTTGTCTTGGTGTTGCTTCTCTGACTTTCCAGACGGATGATGTTTAAAAGCCTCTTGGTGATGGATGATGTGAGTATATGTACTTAATCTTTATGTGTACTCAGTCATACTATTCAATCATACTTTTCCTTTAATTTTGTACTTTAAAATAAAATTGCGTCATATCTCAAGTAGTAGCCTTCTTTAAAGCGGTATCCAAACCTTAGTGTTAAAAACTTGGCAATACATAATTTGGCGTAGTGGGCAGGATATGCAGAAGGCTCAGAAGTTTTTATTAATGTTAACAGAACTCTGTATGATAGTGTGATATTGCGTAAAGCATGCCTCTCTTTAAGAAGAAGGTGGCTGCGTGTGAATCTACTGAGATTCCAGGCTGGGAACAGGTTCCCTATCATATTTTGGCAACCAAGTGGTCGCACAGTGCTGGTTTGGGTGAAGCATGGGACAAATATTTGAAGGATGCTGAACCTGTGGTTGCATGCTTAGAGAAAGTGAAAGTGGAGAAAGGTGAAGAGTTGGGCGCTGTTGGTTGGCGCGGATGGATATTGTTGTCTGCAAATAGAAAACAGCATGAGGAAAGAATACGTATGTTAATAAAAGTACAGGAATTGCAAAAACAGTTGTGTGAGGCCCGAATGCATTGATTAAAGCACAATGTCAGAATAAGTAATTAATGGATAAATGTGATGGATATCAAAATGTTGCAGAAAAGGCAGCTGTACGTGTAGCAGAGTATAAATACTGAAAGAGTCAATGAGTCTTCTGACAAGTAAAACTTTGTTCATCAGCCTCAGTGGGTCCTCTCACATATACCACACTCTTCATCTGCTTCTGTGTTCCAACTGAGTTATTCCACTCTGCTATTCAGTCAGAGCGAGCCTTTTGACATACCGAGCATGACTATGCTGCTGGACTCTGCTACCTTGGTCATGTTTGTTTTAGAACATGCTAAGCTCTGATATATTGCTCCAGCATGACTCCTGAAATTCACAACTCACTCGGACTCTGGTCTTCTGTGTACTGTGTTGTGATATCTGGTGAGAGTGAAGGGGGGCACAGGGCCGGTTTCTATGGGCTAGAACTGAGTTATCTTCACCCAGAAACCCCTTTTTTTTAACGGGAATCTGACTCTTATATGTTGTGTGGTAGGATACATTCTGTACTTGTAATTCAGGAGTTCTTGCGACCTTGCTACCGTTCTGCCGGACCTGCCCCTGCCTCAACAGCTATTGTTGCTTCCTGGAGCTTCCTATCCGGAACTACAGCGTCCCTGAGGTCCATCTTTCCCTCTCGCTGTGATCCAACCGATCTTTTCCACCAAGGATAAAAAGATCCATGGATTCCGATTTCTCTCCTGAGTCCTATTTTCGGGACCGCCCTGGAGTCTGCGCAAAACTTCAGATGTGTCCTCATGTTGTATAGGAGACTTGACACTGACAGGACACTTTGCTGCCTCTGCGCTGGCTGAACTTAAACCTGTAGCACCTCACACTGTCAGACACTTCCTACACTCCCTCTGTACTCACTTTTGAACTGGGAAGTCCTTCCCCTTTTTATCAGATCTAACCTCTCCCCACATGTGGGCTAATCCCCAACTGTTAACTATACCTTACCCAAACTATATCCCTATGTTTTGCTTTCGCTCCTCTATGGACAGACCTCCTCAATCCCTGGGGACGGCCTTGAGGTAAGTGCTCCAGGAAAACCGAGACACAAACCGGCCATAAGGGTAAAATACAAATTCTCTTATGAAAACAGATAACAATAAAATATTAATATTCATATTATAACATTCAGCTTTTTCTTAACTCTTCTACCCCCTTACAATAGATCGGCTGTAATTATGCTCCAGGCAGCCCCCCATTCAACCCCCGATCTTTTTTCATAGTGGCCTGTAGGCAAGGACACCTTTATCTGTCATTATATTAGTGCCCCTTATGCAGGTAATAAATCCTAACTGTTGTAATGGCATCTAAACCTTCCATTATAGTAATAGAAAATTAGTAGTACATTATAAGCAAATGTTGCAGTGTGATACTTGTATAAATGAATAAATCATTTTCTTCTGTTTTAATGTAAAAATCTATTTGCACCCTTGACTGAGCTGAAGATAGAAAATTAAATACGAGCAGGAAGAAATTTTATTTTCCTTTCATTCTATCGTTTTATTAGTCTGAGGCAGATTGGTCTGCAGACTGTTGTTCTCGTTCTTGCCTTCAAATCGTGTTAGGGAGTTCATAAAGCAAAGTGTAACGTTGCTCTGCGATTCCTGCAGGACATAAGTTCTCAGCGGTTCTGGATTTCGTGTAGAGAGGTCACGATTTAGGAAATATTGGTTGCTGCAGGGCGTCTCAGTGTTACGCGGAATATCAGTCTGACAACTTCTGTAATCATTTCCCAATTCATCGTAATATGTTTGTTCCTGTCTCCTGCTATAAAGAACATAAGTACATTTTCGTGGAAATAAGAAATGTTTTATGCGAAGATGTTCCCTTTATAGAACATAAAATCCCACAGTAGCCCCACAAAATGTAGTATACCAGTTTAGCATGATAGCCGATAGGCAAGAGGAAGCCTAAGGGTCAATATGGGCATTAAGCGATTACTGTGGGAGGAAATTTGATTTGAAAAAGGAAACATGTCGCGTTCATTGTTCCAATGTTGGAAAGCCATGGCCGGAGGGCGTTGGGCGTAAATACAGTGGCATATAAAAGTTTGGGCACCCCTGGTCAAAATTACTGTTATTGTTAACAGTTATTCACGTTGAAGAAGAATTGATCTCGAAAAGGCCTAAAGTAAAAGATGACACATTTACTTTGTATTTTAGGCAAAAAAAAAAAAAATATATATTGTAATTGTTTACATTTTAAAGATTACAGAAAGGACTAGGCTCTCGTTGTATCGTGGTACGGCTGGTGCTAAGGTCTAACATCTAGGTAATTGTTGGAATAAATTACTCTGTCTCAACCCTATATTCTCTATTTCCTCATTGGAAGGCGATGGTTTCTCCATATTTGACATTTGTGTAGTTTTTTCTAATTGCTTATTGGAAGGAGTCAGTTTTACTAACAGATATTTGTGTTTTTTTGTGAGTTTTCTAATTTCTTATTGGAAAGAGCTGCTTCTACTAATAAACATCTGTGAGTTCTATCAGTTATTTTTTTTAACTCCTTATTGGAAGGAGTTCCTTCTGTTTGTCTGTCTCTTGTATGAATTAGGCCACTGTACCATTATTTACCACTGGGCCTTTATGGCCAGTTATTTCATGAATAGGCATCATGCCAGTGGCGGACACAGACAGTAGATGGACCATGTGCAAAAAGAGTTTATGGGTCCTTTGCTCTCTAATAATGCGTTTGTGATCGAAGCTGCTTGCAACTTTGGTGGTAGAAGTGGGCCCCCTTAACTCTTGGGCCCCTGTGTGGCTGCACAGGTTGCACTAATGGTATCTTCACCCCTATATCATACAGTAACTATATTTACATAGTAAGGTAACCAACAATATGATGGGAAAGAAATATATATAGGAAAGAAGATACTGACCTGAACTAGTTTTGCTGCGTTTCTACCACCTCACACTCCAAAGAGCGTTTCACACGTGCTTCCTCAGGGAATCATCACTCTCTTGTGTGAATTAGGTCATTGTACAATTATTTAACAACAGGCCTATACGGTCAATTATTTCATGTTCCATTGAATTTAATAGATGTCATACAATAACTATATTTACACTTTTAATTACGTATTTATTTATTTTGTTCTCCTCCACCTCCGAGATCTTTTAATGTTTTTTAATGCACTTTGTGTATGTATAATTTTTCATTTTAAACATGTCGGTGTTGTCATTTGTGTATATATGAATAAACATAGCCAATTTTGGAACAAATAATGGGACATGTTAACAAATTTCCTTTATCGGGTCTTCTTTTTCCACACCCCCAATATATGCAATCAAGGAAGGGTCCGAAAACATCTATTTACATTACATAATCATTTGATTCTTCAAAAATGTAAAGGTTCTGTTTTACCCAGTTTCTGTGACCAGCTTTAGCACCACTCATAATAGAATAACCTTGTTTTCCGTGTAAGAGGGGTAATTTAAAGTTCCACGATCTCAATAAAAATATTAAGGTGTTGTCAGTTGTGTATTTATGAATAAACATATATGCAAATTGTCTCTTCAGAGAGGAAGAGGACTAGAACTCTAGTGCCACCTATTAGAAGTAGCAATCCTAAAAGTCAATGTCTACCCTTTAACGAGCCTTGTTGCATGACTTAGGATAAAAGCCAAACCAGAATCTCAATTTGCAAATTGGCGTTTTATCCTAAGTTATGTCACACAGTCCGTGTTCAGGACCGTGTGACCGAACACCATGTGTTCGATACGGTCCCGAACTTAACAGTTCAGGCACGCCCATCCCTAGTCCTGACTTCGGAATCGCTGGGTGTTACAAAAATACTCAAATCTGTGGCTAGACCTCAA
>VIAB01000019.1:119961-130801 GCA_009801035.1 Oophaga pumilio | reverse complement strand
TATGGTCCGGTGCGTCTTATAGTCCGAAAAATACGGTACATTTTCAATAATTTTTAAAATAAACATTTGCCATGAAAAAGTGATTGAAACAATGTAATTTTGTAATTTCCTAGTTACTTTTTCAACAATTTGTGCTGTAGGTGCTTTTCTGTGGACAAGCTAGTCTTCATTCCCCATTTACCTCTCCATACTTGGGCACACTTGGGATCCTGTTGACCATTTAATGGTTGTCCCTTTTTTGGACCATTTTTAGCTGTTGTGAAAGTCGCTGAGGTTCCAATGTTTGTCCAAGAACAGACTAATCACTTGGTGAGTAATGTATACTATCAATCGACAGGCGCCATTTTAACAAAATGATCAATGGTGTCTATTTCACACACATCAAACATTGACCCATTTAAAGGGTAATTTTGCAAACATCAAGTTATCCTTTATTCTATAGATAGGGGATGACAAGAAGATCGCTGCAGGTCTGATTTCTGGGACCCTCAACAATTTCAAGATTGGGAATTTGGTAGCCCAAAAATGGAGCTCTGCAACCCAGTCCTACATGAAGCGTGAGAATGCATGAGTGGCCTGTAATCCATTTATTGCCTATGGGACTGCCGAGTACAGCACTCAGCTGTTTCCTGCAGTCCCATGGAAAATTAATGGAGCATAGGTCACACAAGAGCACTTCTGCTCCATTCATAAAGTGGTGCAGCCACATTCTCATGGTTCCAATTTCCGAATTGTTGGAGTTCCAACATATGGACCGCCAACAATCGGCAAGTTTTTGGAAATAACCTTTTAATTAAGAACAGTAGGATTTCATACATTCCATGAAGTGGCATGAATATGTACTGTACATATGACATTCATACAAACCCATGAAAATACACGGCACATAACCAGGCAAAAACATAACGCAGACGTCTGTAGGTTTACACTGTGTTTATTATTATAAGTTGACCTGTTGAAGACGTAGCATTTCTAGAAATGTTCCTGAGAAGACTTTGGGCAACATTTGCAAAGATCGGTTGACTTGATTTTGATATTTCAAGCACTGGCTGCAGTAGTAAGTGTACGGTCATAATACATATACATGTACTGTTACTGTTCGGGTCCCTATGGGGGACTAGTTCTACTACACAGAATGCATCATGAACAATTTATGGAGCTTTGGAAAGAAAATAATAGAACAAAGACTGGCCCGTCACATTCAAAAAAGATGAAGTATGGTAGAGCTTTTTGGTTTTATCCCAACTTGCTGAGATGAATACGTGTGTGCAAGCAAACTCATTTTCTTCTTGCAAAAGAGAGTATGCTAATACCTCATCAATAATTATTTGGCTTCCTTCCAGTCATGTCTTCTGCAGTGCGGATATTTACAACCCTTACCTATCTACAAGATCATTTTCATCACTATGGACAGCACCGTGATCTAAGAGGTCAACACTATGCAGCCAACATCGGAGAAACACAAGATCTTTGTAAATGTTACAAGATAAACTAAAAGGAAAAGAAAAATGGTGCTACAAAATATCACACAAATATATCAATAAAATACTATGACTGATAATTATGTAAAAAAAACACAGATTAACTCAATGGAGAGCTATCAACAAACCTTCCAAGGCAATAAGCAGTAGTATATAACTAGTATGCCCACATATCTATTGGAGTACATTCCCCAGTGGTCAATGTTATACATCAAGTAGAAGAGTGTAGGATTCAAACTTACATAGTGGTAATGTGGATCCCCAACATGTGTTTCACCCAGCTCCATCAGGGGGCATGTAAAAAAAAGCATGAAGGTGATTTTTTTTGACACACCACCTGATGAACCATGGTGAAACACATTTTAAAGTGCAGGGCTACACACCTAACAGGGCTTTACAACACCAATTAGTAACTTTTCATCCTACACTCTTCTACTTGATGTATAATGTTGACTACTAGGGAATGTACTGCAACAGATATGTGGGCAAAACTATACACTGCTTGTAGCCTTGGTTGATTTCTTATTAGCCCTCCATTAACATACTAAGTTTTTTTTAACAAAATCAGTTACAATAATATTTTATATTTAATAAATTTGATATAAAACGGTGAGATATTTTGCAGCACCATTTTTCTTTTTCTTTTGGTTTATCTTGTGATACTTAGGTGCATCTCTCTTCTTTAGCCAAATACTTTTGGTTATAGGAATATTGGATGGTCCTAACTTTGGAAATGTTACCCATCGTCTGCAGCCCCCACCTACTTGCTGACAAATACAGCTTAAATTTTGATGACAGTGCTTGTAAAGGTTATCCCGGGTGTACCTATTTTGGGACATAAATAATAAGAATCACTTTGGCCACTTTTGTAATATTTAGATAAAAGCACAATATTAAGCAGACAGCAATAAACCACTTGTTTCATGGTCATGTATTTGGGTCATTGACGTCTATGTGCACGGTTTGTAGAAATGGTTTCATAAATCCCTTATTCAGAACCCTTCATAATTCATCGCTAACATGTTGCATTGCCTGCTCATTAGCATTTGCTAGGCTGCACCATTAATTGTCCATAAAATTTCAAATGTCCATATATATATATCTCTTGTTGAAAGTGTCCTCTGAAGCCAGTAGAAGAATCGTTGTCCTCTGACTACTGTTGTCCAGCTATGTTGCCCAGGACGTACTACTTAATTCCACAATAGGAAGACTACCGTGAGTGGCATTCGAACTTCAGAGCAAAGGAATCTTTTTCTTGATCGAAGATCATGAAAAATAGTCGTTCTGTCTCTGGATATAGGTAGCTCACAGCATTATTTTTCCTGGAAAATATATGCAAAAATTAAACGTCTTTCACCAGAAACCAGTACTGGTGCATTGTTCCAAAAAAAACTCAGCATTGCTCTGATACAATGAAGCCTTCTTTTTCTCCAACAGGTTCTACTTCAGCATAAGCAGGATGCCCTGATCCTCTCCTAAACTTCATTGCTGGCCACCTGCTTGGGCGTCTCTGTAAAGAAATAAATGTGAAATGGTTGAAAACTCTTCATAAGATTAAAATAGATATGGTAATTGTTTTTGGCAACTTACAAGCTCATACTATCCACCCTGACTGATTTGGCAATGTCCATGCTTTTGTGCCTCGAGATGGACAACGTGATTCCATCTGACTTATTTTGGGCGGATCTGTCCAAAATCTATTTTTTATTACTTTGGATGAACGTCCTGATGGAGCCATTGATGTGTGGACCATATGCAAAGTGAACCCAGCCATGGCCATCCTGCCCTGTATAGATGGCTATGTTTACTATCTATGAAGAGCAAAGTTGGCTATACTCCTTAGATAGTAGTCGGCCAAACTGTTGTTTGACCAACAACTATTCCACAAAACCCTTCCATACACAAGTACGCTCGATTCGACTGAGCATGCAAGTCTTCTCAATGCGGGGAGGAGGAGTAAGTGTCTGACAGCTTATCAGCTGTGAGTACTAAGATATCGAACATCTGAAAATCTAAAAATACCCAACCCTTCTTTTCCCCTAAATTGATGTGGGTAAGGCTGGCTGACATTCATCTAGTCTGTATGGCCACTTCATGACTCATTGATAGACAGGGATGCAACACAGAGAGAGCAAAAAGGGCATAATCCCCAGGACCACCACCATGTGGTGGCTTCTACTTTGGGGCACTTTATATTTCAACTTGTCAATTAAAATTTACATTATAGAGACATTTAGGCCTCCCATCCCTTGAAATCAGAAATGCACCCACAATGGCATTTTTTTAGTGAGGTGTGCAAAAAATTGACACTTTTAGGTTTTTTACTCTTTTTTTTGTAAGCTAGACCCGGGCAGGGCGAGTACCATCTGATTTTAGTATTTTAACACAATGATGGCCAATAGTGGAAATCCCCATTGAACACAACTCTATGACAGTGTTTGATAGTTTTCCTTGGGTGCTGAAGAAGACAGATGTGACAAGAGGTGTAGCAAGGACCATTAGCTTAAAATCTAGGGCATAACAAATAGTTGCTTAGGAAATCTTTACGAGCCCCCACTGTTCATTGGAGTAGTAATACAGCTAGTGGTCTCCTCTACGACAGGAGAACATTCAGGGGTTCCTATCATAAAAATGACTGGGAATCAAAAAGCTTTCATGGAACATTCATCAGGCAAGTACGTGAATCCTATGAGTATGGGTAGCGTAATATATGTGAAAGGAGTGAGAATTAAAAAACAAGTAGAAATCAAAAATAAATTGTAACTTCAAATGCAAATCAATATATAATTCTCGATTTCTCTAAAGTATTTTCTTTTCATGTACAAAGTATTATGCAAATGACTTTTCTCAAAAGTAACTGGTTCTCTTTGAAAAAAAATTATATTTCACACTTGCGACATTAAAGATATAGTAAGAAGAGGGATTATTTGGCAAATAGTGAGCTCGGGTCTCGGGAGTGAGGTGTGATCAGCATTCTGCACAAGGTCATCGCTCTTACTCAGATCTGACAGATATTTAATAAGTTATTGTAAAGTCAGATAGAAAACCTTTATCCAGCAAAAGACAGATCTGATGTTCATGAAAGAAACATGTTTCGGTTTATTGTGCCATCTGAGAACTCGGCGCAGGAATACGTTTACCATAATTACAATTTAGACGACACATAGAAGACTCGGATATCATGTCAGATCAATGTGTGTAGGTCTTATGTGAGTGAGGTTTCCATGAGTATAGTAAATGTATTTGTCAGAGGGAGCTTGTGTGTTTTACATAATATAATACTGATAAAATGATGGTCCCCCGAATATATAGACAAATTTTCCAATGGAAACAGCTTCTGGAAACTTTCCTTTTTAAAGGTATGTGCACACGGTGTCTTTATAATGCCGGTAGAACTGCCAAGTATTTTAAGGCGAAGTTGCTTCAGGAAAAAGCCGGTAGGTCTTTTTCCTGAAGCGGCTTGCTTGGCGGTCTTGACATAATTCCCGGTGGATTCATGACATGAAACGTTCAGTGATCTCCGAAGGCCTCTTCGCGCCCGGAAGTCCCGGCCAAGAGTGAATAGGTAGGAGCTACGACAGCGGGAAAAAGAGACCCCTAGGACCAGCAGAACTGCCTGTCACTGGTCATTTTCTTTTCACTTTCGTATCTTTGACCTATTCATTCTACATCGGGACTTCCGACTGTGACCGGGCCTCAGAGATCACTGTGCATTGTGCATCCATGATGCAATGACGTCAAGACCTGGTCACAGCCGGAAGTCCCACCTTAGAGTGAACAAGATGGGAAATGTTGATGGATCATGCCTGTTCATGCCCGGCCTAGAGCTACAGAGCTACGACGGCAGGAAAAAGAGACCGCGAGGACCATCAGCACTGCCTGCCATCTGGTCATTTTCTATCCACTTTCACATCTTCGACCTGTCCACTCTAGACCGGTACTTTCGAGCGTCCAGGTTCATCTCTGACAACTTCTCTTCACCACTCAACCCCTTTTAATGCAGGTAAGAAAATGGTCTCTAATTGAGCTGTCTTGTGAAGGTTCCAGTAGCCTAACCGTTTAAGAGAAACATATTAAACTTACCTCAATGAAAAAGAGACTTGCTGAAGATGTTGGGTGATGGTACATGTAAATTGTTACAAGGATGGCAGCGACAACCACCAGTACGAGTACAAGTATTCCTATAATTAATCCCGTGTGCAAAGACCCGCGCTGCTTCTCCGCTGTACTGTCATCCGTCGAAGCTGCAAGGTGAGAAGAAAACACGACAAGATAGAATGAAGAATGAAACTTTGCTTTACAAAATATGGCACATTTATACAAGGCTTGCTCTGGTGCATGCTAATTTATTAATAGAAAATGTAAAACTATAAGTTGGCCTCTGTTCACATCTGTGTGACGACTTCTGTTTACAATGAAAGCCACAATATAAGATCCAATCCATGATAAACCCCAACAACTTGATGTAATATGAGACTGAAACTTCACTAACGAAATTTACAACACTCAGGTTCCAATTCATCAACACTGGCGAGTTTATTGCCGGTCAGGGGCGTGGTGTCGTGAGATGCTCCTGATTCATGAAGAGGTGCATGCTTCTTAATGAATAAGGAGCATCTGATAAGTGGTTTGTGCCTCTGTGCACAATCCCCAGAAATCTTTTACTCCAGTTAGTGACTGGAGTGACATTTCAGGCATAGGGAATGCCACAGCTTGCCATGAGTTGCATGAGCAGTGGGGTCCCGCTGCCGCCGCACCCCCCGTTCTGCCCAAGCTCCTCCCAGTTCGGCAAAAACTGGTGTGAAACACCAAAAGTCGCAACATTTTAACACAACTTTGGGTTGCTCCAAAATTTCAAGACTTTTACACTATATTTTTGGCATGAAAGCTTTGATAAATCGGGCCCCCTTGTCATGAATTTAACGAGCAAGGGTTGCACACACCTGGTCCCACCCCGACACTGCTCACTGAATCAGAGCTGGGCAAAAATAGCGTGAAAAAAGTTTAAAAATTTTAATGTAGCCTCAGGTTGCAAAAAAGTTTTGAAACTTTTCAAAGAATTCGGGTGAAAAAGCTTTGAAGAATCAATGCCTAAGAGCTGATATTCTATGTCACTGCAAAATTTTACATATTTTTCCAGGATTTCACCTCAATATATGCAAAACCACAATGTTTTAAATATTACTTGAAAAACAATTAATTTTTAAAGCCAAAAAAAATCTAAATATCTAAATAAAAGGCTTAAAAATGGCAAAATAAAACTAAAAATAAACAGCAAATACATTTCTCTAAGAATATCCTAACAAAATAAAGTAAAAATAATAAATGTCCCCATCAGTCGCTCTTACACACAAACATTGTAAGTGGCTACTTTGCCAAGACTTGTAGAGTATATGAATACATTGTTTAATGTCACATATAAATGTCGCTTTGGGGCCAATATATATTTCTTTCCTATTTAATTGCTGGTTTAAACACATGACACCTTACATCTGCTTTAAAAACTAATGATACAAACAGTAGAGATAAATCCGCCTTAGCATAAAAACATAAATTGTCATATAATTTGTAAGATAAAAATTCTTCCATCAACTAAAAAAGTGAAGACGCTTCATTAGCCGATGTTTTATTGCCTCCAGTTGTGTAAACAAACTACCGTATATCTGAAAGCAATTTGGACACAGCGAGCGCCTTAATTACACAGATAATAAATGAGATTTCATCTTTTTTCTCCATAAATCAGCAGAGTTGCCCTGCAGACAGTACACACACTCCCATTGTCATTACAAAGTCGTAATTGATCAATGTCAAAAATATTTACATAGGCCGGAGAATGATGAATAATGTAGAATGGAGCAAAGTCCATACTTGCGAAAAACTTGTAAATAGTAATGGAATTGGCGTAAGTTACCACTTGATTAACCTTTTTGCTGTCAGAACAATTTTCACACTTTTTACAAATAAAACCTTGATTATAAAATAGTAACATATTTTTACCAGGATAGCTAAAAAAAAATGCCTGAAAAATCACTCAAAACGCACTTGTTCCTGTTTATGCCTATTGTAAAACCACTTTGTAAAACTCTTCTTCATACGTTCAGGCTTCAAAAAGATCTGTCACTTCCTCAAAAAATTGTATTTTATCTGTTTCATAAGCTCCCCTGGATTCTGCTACTTTTTTTTTACATTTGGTGCTGCGTTGCTCCATTGCAGAGATATTCATATTTGTTTCTTCTGGAGTGCACTATGTGAAATCTCAGCTTGCAGTCTTCAGAGACTTCCCTGTGTGTCAAACTTCAACACTCCCTTCCATATGATGCCAATCACAGCTCAGCAGCTTATCTAACAGTTTCACATGCTGCTCAGTCCGGATTGGCAGCATCTGGGAGAGAAAGGTAAAAGCACACGCCCCAAGAAATGACTCTGAAGAGACGCCCAGTTGAGCTGCAAGCAGAGATTTCACATAGTGTGCTCCAGAATTAACAAATGTGAATATCTCTGTAATATAGATGGAAAAGAGTGGAAGAATCAGAAGATCTCAGTTATTTTTAAAAGGTATTTAATAGTGATGAGCGAGCATGCTCGGATAAGTTGTTATCTGTGTGCATTAAATCTTAGTCTTTGGTGAAAAAAAGTTTTATATGTTCTGTATGTGCATTATTCTTCAGCAAACGTAAAAAAAACCCCACACATTAATGCAAAGATCGACAGCAGCACTGGGGTCTGTAAAAAACACTATTAAAGCTTTACTGTTATTGAGCGAGACACAGATTTAAACAGCTCAGACTATTCTAGAATATAATCTGCCTGGCTTGATACAAACAAGTTCATTATGGAACTTTTTTTTTTATTTCAATTGCCTCAAGAAAAATCACATTTCCAAACCAAATAATTCTCTAAATCTCACCATCGCAGTGATATACTGGAATAGAAATCTGAAATGCGAAGAGCACGTCTGAGTAAAATGTAAGTCAGGGAGAAGATTGCTTCATATAACACTGTAGAGTCAGAATCAATGTTTAAATGATGTTTCTATTTTCTAGCAATAAAGTCCTGGTTTATTAGGGGATATGCACATATCGTTGGACGACAATGGAAAACCGATTATTTCTACAATATTGTCCTAGCTTTTCGAATTTGAGATATTTCATGGATTCTGAAAAAGAATGTAATTACCAACGTTCGGATCCTTACTTGTGGGACATTCTAAACTCAACCCTGTTCTACCCTCCCCGCCAAAAATACTTTCCCTTTTTTATAGATCTTTATAAACTCCACTACTTTACCGTCCTATCAGTGGGACATTCCTGCAAAAAAGGGACTGTTGGATTGTATACAGTTGCTAACTATAAATTGTAATTGGACAAAAAATAAATTGGGAAACTGGAGATGGTTTAGTGAATCCCACAGTGAGCAGGGGGTTTGACACGATGACCCTGGAGGTCCCTTCCAACTGTAACATCCTATGATTCTCTGATAAGTGGAAACAGAACATGATGAAAAATAATGAACCCTTATGGATGACAATAAATTGGAAGAACAGCACGACAAAATTTTCTCATGTCCAATATTCACACTGTACAGTATAAAATGTTATGGCAACGTTTCAGATCTCACAATGGATATTGACTGTGGTGTTAACTTAGTCCCCGGACTCGAGTGGGATTCTCCAAGAAGCAGATCAGAAACAGTGGAGAAGAGACGTACCGCATCCTCATCATCCCTATAAGCCTGATGAAGGGTAAAATAAGTGAAACATTGCTATTCTCCATATAGCACCAGTCTCGATCATCCCTGTGTGCCGCTATTAAGCCTTACACGCATGTTACACCCATGTTTAATGGACTTTACATTGTAGAGAATGCTTCATTGCTTTTTTGGAAATGTAGAAATAAACATGAACTCTTATATGATAATTCCCATGAAAGTTCTACTCCTCTACAAAGATTATCTTTATCCGAAAAAGATGGACAACTGCAAAACACGAATCTGCTTATTCAATCTAAATCCTTCTTTTTACTTTTTAAAGAAAATATTGTGAACCACAAGTGTTTTCTGATACTCTCCACAGTAATCGATAATCCAAAGAGACAATTCTCTGTGGTCCAGTTGGTAGAGATATTAAAAACAGTGAGATAAGAATAAAACAACGAGGACTCGGCATGTCATAGATTGAAGATCTGCTCACGAAAGAGGAAATCACTCTAATCTATTGTGGTATTTTTTTTTGTATTTAGCGGTAAGACAATCCCGTCACTTCAAGGTGTCAGCACGGTCCACGATACGCCTGTGATCACAGGGAACGTCTACAAGGTGACAACAAGGACCAAATTATCGGAGGGGCATTCATTTGGTTAACGAAATCAGAAATTGGTTGCGCAGAATAATCAAGAATGATAAAAAATGAAGAGCGCAAGAGTCATGAAAAATAATAAGAACTATAAAGAAAGCAACAAAAAAATAAGTGGTAATTTCCATAATCAGAGCTCGAATCGTTCACCTCAAGGTTACACCTCTCAAGAGAAATTGATTTCAATCTGTTTTCGCCGAGACAATAAACAAAGCTGTCAACTTTGAAAATAAGCGATGCCACATATATCAAGTGACAGCTCCTAAGTATGAGAATAGCAACTGGTTCCTAGAGGCTTCTTGGAGGGAAAAACTTTATTACAATCATTATTGAGCAGCTGGTCTTACAAATTAAAGGTTAACCAACTGGGTGGAATGTCAAAAAAGTAATTGGAGTAAGGATGTCCTGCTTTTTTTCTAAGCCTAATGTACTTACCATCTCTTATGCATTATGCAAACACATAAAGAGGAGCATCTGGACAGATTAAAGATTGATACAGTGATTAAAATAAAAAAGACAACAAATTAAGATGTACATAAAGGAAATAAAATGCATATAAAAATATTGATATGATATTATGGAGCCACCGGCATTACATAGACTACTACAAGTCTGTGTACTACGAAAAAGTTCTTAGTAAAGTCAAACCTACATTCATACAGTGTAGAACAGAGCTCCATTAACAATAGAAGTTGTATTATGACTCCATACAAAAAGTTGTTCTAAAGTTGTAAGGGGCTGAATGACGACTGTGTGTATGAGCCCTAAAAGTGGTGATCTGGGAAAATATATTACTATTATACACCTAAAAAAGGCACTTTTATCTGTATGTTCACTTAGATAATTGACAGTGTATTTAACCAATTTGTAATGTGTTTTACCATAAGGCCATACAGCTGACTGGTGTCCAAGCCACACATACACTTTTGAATTGGGGAGAACGGAGTAAGTCGCTGTCAGACACCTCTGGTGATGACTTTCCTCCTAAAGGTGAAATATAAAATACCCT
>VIAB01000019.1:47185-64574 GCA_009801035.1 Oophaga pumilio | reverse complement strand
CGCTGAGAACCTTCATTTTTCATCTATTACTGTAAGTAAAAAAAATTGTAAAAAATTTTGACAAATTTGGTTTAAATTGAGTGTTTTAATGTTTTTCTGTGTTTTCACATGGCCTAGATTCATGCACATGTGCTGCTCTGATTTTTTTTGTCTATATCTATCTATCTATCTAGATCATGTCTATTTTATATCATATCTATCATCTATTATCCATCTATCTAATATCTATCTTGCTCCTATCTGTGTCTATCTATCTGTTGTGAACGCTCTGGATTTGACTTCTGAGCTTGGGCTCCCTCTGGTGGCTGCTGATAGCAGTGAAGCTGCCTTGGCTGACAGAGGTTCATCATCTGGCAGCGATGATTGGCAATCTGGTGTTGATGACTGGGGAGATTTAAGTGAGTAACTTTCCCATGATCCTTGCCGGTGATTAGTTGCTCTTCCTGGTCTCATTTGGATGTCAGCTTGCTTCCTGCTTTTCCTGCATCTTTCAGATAAGTTATTTGCTTATTTCTTTGGCATTTGTTTTTTTCTATCTCAGTTTTCTGCCCTCCTGGAGTTTGTTCAGCCAGGTTCCCCTGCTGGGGCCTGTGCTGGCCTCTGCTTCTCATTTGCTATTGTTTTGTATTTTCAGTTCCCTGTTATACCAGTATCAGCTTATTTGCTACCAGTTACACAGGAGTTCTGATCTAGCGGGGGAGAGATTGTGTGGTCTCAGTATTTTTGTATATCAGAACGTGTTGGAGTTTTTCTTAGAGTTTTTGCTGGATTGCAGACAGTATTCTTTCCTGTCCTCTGCTATCTAGACAGATTGGGCCCCAGCATTTGCTCACTCTGTTTTCTGCCTGTGTTTGTATTTCAAATTGTCTCACCGCCAATATATGTTTGGGGGCTACCTATTCCTTTAAGGGCTCTACTCCAGGGCAGTTAGCTTTCCCCTTTCTGTCTTTAGGCTTAGTTATCTTTATGGCTGTGTCGAGGCATCTAGGGCACCGTAGGCACATCCCACGGCTGCTTATAGTTGAGCTGTCAGTTTAGGGGTCTGCAATCCGCTAGTTAGCAACCTCTCTGGTGCCTGGTTGCCTGTCTATTTTTGCTGCTGCCCTCCTCGGCTACCGAATCTACCTATCTATCTATGATCTATCTATATATCTATCTATCTAGCAGTTGGAAGTCGTCCCTATGTTCTCTAATACTGTCCAATCAGTGCTGACAATATGACACTTTGTAAGGACCCTACCAGTTTCCTGGAGAAATTCAGAGAAATGTCAAAATGTAGAAAAGTAATCTATCAGCAGTTTTTTCCTATAGAATCCGACAGCTGCATGACGTAAGGTAACAGACCCTGATTCCATTGACCTATCGCTTACTGGACAGTTTTTTAGTGCAGCTTTCATAAAATCCCTATTTTCTCAGCTGTAAATGTAGCAGTGCTATGAATTCGGAGCTCTGTATAACCCCACCCCTCCACTAAATGGCAGCTTCCCACACTCCCACCCAATCAGTGGTGGGGGCGTGGTTACATGACACCTAGTTCTGCAGTGATGATCTCCTGCTGATAAAACACTGATTGTATTGAAACTACAGCAAGCAGCCAAGTAAGTGAAGCATCCCTGGAATCAGGCTTTCTGCCCTTACATTATGCTGCTCTCAGCTTCAATGGAAAAAAATCTGCTGATGGATTCCCTTTAAGAAAAGTTGATCTAGATAATTTTCAAAATATTTGAAATTTGAATATTCGAAATTTGAATGTTTGAGGTACAGAAAAGGGATATCTTCCTGAAATGTATCCAAGACTCTTTATACATTTACGTATTAGCCCTTTTACACTTTCACTAATGTACTTGAATTTATGCAAATTCGTGTATGGTTAATCTGAAATCACCGCGGAGATATTCCAATCGTTCAGTATCTGGAAATGTTTATGTCTGGCATAATTACATTTCATATAGCAGAGAAGTGATTTGGAATTTGTTTAACAGTATTTGGGATTCTCAAACAGAACGATTAGGCTTAATGACATCAATAACTGTCAGGGAAATTGTGTAAGAACGGAGAAATCAGTCTCATCAGTATAATGGAAGCGCACGATCTTCAATGACAAAAGTGGATTACAGACTAATTACCAAAAACTGAACTGTACAAAACCTATTGAAAGTGCGTCACATTGTAACCTTTCATCAGGCTCAAAATGTCCACATGAAGTTTAGTTTTTATGTTTTCTTTGCTTTAATACATCCAAAATAAATTTATAAAATTAAAGACGTTTTCCAGCCAAAAAAAAGAAAAAAATATACATAAAAAAATATACATAAATAAGTGACATAGCTCGCTACAATAGTTTAATTGTATTCCAGCTTCTCTGGTCTTCTGGTAAAAACAAACGTTAAAGCTGGAGAGACAAAAAGCGCAAACAGGATCTTATCTGATAGGAAAGTGGCATAAGATATTATAGATGCGCTCACCTGGTAGGGTTTTGACTGTCACAACACCTTTATAAGCATATAAAGGCTGCAACAGCAGGACCATCAAGGAGATACAATGCAATGAATGAGGAATACGGTGGTTCAAAGTCCGAGCTGCCAAGATTCCAAAAATTCGATGACAAACAGAAGTGAAGCATGAATGCGTTTTTTTCAACACGTTTCAAGGTTTTCAAACCTCTTCATCAGGATGAAACCACAATGATCATTGAGAAGTGTTTGGATTCACACCAGCCCCACTCTGCAGTGACACAGAAGGGCACTGTCTTAGGGTGCTTTCACAATGCATTCTTGACCACACTGTTATGATATGGTAGCCGAGTAGGACAGGAGCAAAAACAGTCAAGGCAGCCAAACACCCAGAGAGGTTGGGAACTAATGGGTTGCAGACCCCTAAACTAACCGCACAACTAGAAGCAGCTGAGGGACGCACCTACGATAACCGGCAAGCCGGCAAGTTAGCTAAGCCTGAAGATAGAAAGGGGAAAGCTAACTGCCCCGGAGTAGCGCCCCAAAGGAATAGGTAGCCCCCACATATAATGGCAGTTAGACAAGATGAAATACAAACGCAGGCAGAAAATAGAGTAAGCAAACGCTGGGGCCAAAAACTATCTAGATAGTACAGGACAGGAAAGAATACTGTCTGCAACCCAGCAAAACCCTACGAAAAATTCCAACACTTCTGATTCCAAAAATGCTGAGACCACACGATCTCGCCCCTGCTATATCAGAACTCTGGTGTGAACAAGCAGCTACCCAGCAGCCACTAAAAGAACAGGGACAGAGCAAATTAACAGAAATAAATGAGAAATAGAAAACAGCGCAGGCCCCAGCAGGGGGACCCAGCTGACCTCACTCAGAAGGGTAGCAGAAAACCAGCTGACTTTCAAACTGTACCAGGAAGAGAGACTAATCACCAGTGAGGATCATGGGAAAGTTACTCCCTTAAATCCCCCAGTCATGACTCCCAGATTGCCAATCGTCAGCAGCTGAAAGGTCTCTGTCAGTCAAGACTGGTTCATTAATATCAACAGCCACCAGAGGGAGCCCCAATTCAGAATCCAGAGAATTCACAACACACACTTAGTGGTCCTGTCAGGGCTTACGTCCGAACCCTCAGCAAAATGGGAATTGAACGTATGCGCCAACGTGGCCATTGACTGTACTGGCCCAGATGGAGTCACCATGTGATCTGTCGTGCATCATTTTAAGGTGTATACGCCTACTGGTGGAGGGCACCCAGACACAGTCTGCTACTTCTGAGTTTCCACCTCCAGTAGGCGAAATGATGCACTAGAGGGCACACGGTGATTCCATCTGCACTATTATCAAATTCCCAAACCATGGACTGACAATGGAGAAGATGGAGATATTTTTTCTCCATCTTCTCCTCATCCAAGAGAATTAGATGACACTATGATCAGGGTTTGATCAGTGTGATTTGCATAATCAGCCTGATTTTCTCAGATGAGAGAATATATCCTCATGTGACCCTCTCCTTAGTATTCACATGGACCCACCCTCACCGTGTCCATGGTCATTCACTGAAGGATTACTATTAGTGATGAGCGAGTATGCTCGTTACTCGAGTTTTCCGAGCACGCTCCGGTGTTCTCAGAGTATTTTGGGCATGCTCGGAGATTTAGTTTGTGTCGACGCAGCTGCATGATTTGCGGCTACTAGACAGCCTGAATACATGTGGGGATTTCCTAACAAACAGGCAATCCTCACATGTATTCAGGCTGTCTAGCAGTCGCAAATCATGCAGCTGCAGCAACAGAAACTAAATCTCCAAGCACGCTCAAATACTCGGAGGACACCCGAGCATGCTTGGAAAACTTGAAAAACGAGCATACTCGCTCATCACTAATTACTATGCTATGCTACATTTCCCAGCAGAGAATCACTGAGAAAAGAGACAGAGATGCTTACCTGCCTATGGCTCAAAACAATTGCACTATCAGGGCGCAGTGGACCCAACTTATTATGCAAAACAAAACAGGTGCAGCAATACCAATATAACAATCACTCTCAGCCTACCAAGCCATGGAGGGGGTGATTGTTCAGTGTACTAGGGCGCACTGATAGTTCAATTGTCTTGAGCCATAGGCAGGTAAGCATCTCTGCCTTTTTTCTCAGTGATTTTCTAATGTTTTTTGGAGGATTTTTTTTCTCAAAAAATCCTTTTAGTGTCAGTGATTTCCCAGCAGAGGCATTGATCACCAAGTTCCAATACATAAAGGCGTTTACTTTGTGAAGGAAAATGACAGTATAGATGGAAATGTTTCATGTTAACCGTGCTTCACACGTTAGTAAATATCACCCCAAATGTAACTAAGAACATCAGATCTGACTTATACTGCGATGCGTTTCCTATTAAGAACGGCTGTTTATTCTGGCAGCTCTGTAATATTTATAAGATGCATTTAGAGCTATAAAACTAGGAAGGGGCCTGTGGTTTTATTATTTGCTTATTAATTAGGAATTTAGAATCACTTTTTACGCTGTGTACTTTGTATAACGCAGCAGTATTACTTCTCGTCTGTTTTGCATGCAAGACCTCATGTAAAGCTGTAATAGGATTAAATATGCAGCAATGTTTTAGTGAAAACTTATAATGTAATTTATAAAGCATAATCACCCAAGAAACCTATGATATACAGTACAGATCAAAAGTTTGGGCACACCTCATTTAAAGATTTTTCTGTATTTTCATGACTATGAAAATTTTACATTCACACTGAAGACATCAAAACTATGAATTAACACATGTGGAATTATATACTTAACAAAAAAGTGTGAAACAACTGAAATTATGTCTTATATTCTAGGTTCTTCAAAGTAGCCACCTTTTGCTTTGATGACTGCTTTGCACACTCTTGGCATTCTCTTGATGAGCTTCAAAAGGTAGTCACCGGGAATGGTTTTCACTTCATAGGTGTGCCCTGTCAGGTTTAATAAGTGGGATTTGATAGGGCTAGGTCTTCGTTCAGATTAGTAAGTTCTGGCACCTCTACAGAACGGTTACTGACACGGATTCGGTCTCGGTTAAGGCACGCCGGATTAGGATACTTGTCAGGGTTTGACCGCACATGTACTGGGGGACAATGTTCAGGAATTGACCACACAAGGACCAGGGGACGAGGTTCAGGCACTGGCCGCTCAGGGACCAGGGGTCTACGGATACAGGACTGGCTACACCGGGAAAGGGGAGCTCATATGCAGGACTAGCCACACTGGGACCAGGAATACAGGTTCAGGACACTGGCCGCACCGGGACCAGGGGACCTCAGAACTCACAAGTAGGGCATCTTACTCACTAATGACGGTATACGTTGCTAGGCCACTCCCTAGGGGAGAGGGAGTCTTTTATACAAGATGCCTCCCAACTATTGGCTGATAGTCTTCTTGCAGGTGCACTAACTTATACAAAATGGGTCTTAGCTAAAAGCTGAGGGAATTTACTATATGAGCGCGACAGGTGCTCCGCCAGAGCTGTGGCGCACACATAGGAAGAAGGAGCACGCTGAGGGTTGCACCGAGGACCGAGGCAGTGAGTAAGCCAGCGTCCCTGCATGGAGGTAGAAGAGGACACCATGCAGGGGTGCCGGCAATAGCGCTACAGTTATCCTGTTTGTGATACCATCGCTAAGTGCCAACCTTGGCACAATGGGCACTTTTTGTCTGTGACACCTCTCCTGCCCCTGAGGACTTGGTGTAACTGTGCATCATCTGAATGAATGACTGTTTACTACATGATTCTTCCCTTTCATATTCTGGTCTATAGAATGTGACATAAAAGTAATACATTCCAGTGTAGCCCAAAAAAATCAGGAGGCAAAAGTGTAGTCAATTGTGGAAAAAGCACAGAAGATGGCACCTCCTGGGGTGAAGAACGCACTACATCTGTGATTCATTCTGGAACCTGAAGGGAGTGACATTTAGGGTTAAATTAGGTCTTTAGCAAAATCTATTTCTTATATTTCCCATTTGACCGGAGAATGTTCTCCGCAGCCCCAATGTTAATGTTTACTGTGAAAGGAATCCCTGTTTATACCAATTAGCTTTTCCTTCTCATTTTTGGAAATGTACTCTTCTTCTAATTACAAGACTTAAGCTCCGCTGTTTCACATCTCAGCATCTTTACCCAGAGAGGAGGTATATGGAAGTATAACAAGAAATGTATGTCTGAGCCCAAAGATAATGAGAAATGGAGAATGAATCCTATCTAGCCAAGCAATTTGTGATGAATCCATGACACGATCTGCTGTCCATTAATTAGCGTACCTGTTATGATCTGTACATTTTCGCTGAAGCCACCAAATGTCATTAGAGGCAGATTTCTTCACCGCGCTCCTCCGCCTGCCCAGCCTGCTCCTGTTATTATCAGGCAGGAAAATCAGAATGCAAAAACCAAGTTTGCTCCATCTGCCTTCCAGAGTCATTATTTCTACTATTTTTTTATTGATTTGGTTTATTGATTTCAACAGTTCACTGTCTAATCTAAAAATGTATCTGCTTATTTGTTGTCTCTTAGAGATTTTCCAGGAAAATGCAGGAAAATAAGATTTGTCTGGGTCCGATCCCTGAAGAAATCTGGTAGGGCTGTCTATTTTTAATTTTTCTTTCTGGGAAACGTCTGTAAAAATATAATTAAAATGGGATCTGGTTGTCTGTCTCAAGAGAAATAATTTTACAACTAGTATTAGATGATTGAAAATAGCATGTTGAATCTGGAATTTAAAGGGAATCTGTCAGCAGGTTTTTGCAACCTTATAGGGGAGCAGCATGATGTTGGGGAAGAGACTCTTATTCCATTGATTTGTGACTTATTGAGCTGCTTAGTGTAGTTTTTATAAGATCATTGTTTTATCAGCAGATTATTAATACTAGAGGACTAATAAACTTGCTGCAGAGTAGTCCAACCACGCCCCCACCACTAATTGACAGATTTTTGCCTGTGCACAGTGGTGGGGGCGTGGCTGCACAGAAAGCTGCCAATCAGTGGTAAGGGTGGAGTTATGCAGAGCTCAGCATGCAGAGCTCAGCATTCAGAGAACTGCTAGATCTGCAGGAGATAAAAGTTTTTAATCAAAGCTGTGGCACCCAGTAAAGTCAATGACCCTGGAATCAGTGTATTCCCCTACATCATGTTACTCTCTGATGGGGCAGCAAAAACCTGGTGGCAGATTCTCTTTAAACTTTGATATCTTTCTATTTATCTATCTATTAGTGATGAGGGAACGTGCTCGGATAAGGCGTCAGTCTCAGCACATTCTCAATAACCAGCCGATTGTTGATTTATATCGAATGTGTTTAGAAGCTGCAAGGAAGTGACTGCAGGACCATCCTCCTGTGACGCCCTGTCCCCTCAAATAAGACATCACAGGAAGAAAAGTAATTAGCCAAATAAGGAAAATAGTAGGGAATTTTATAATAAAGCAAATTAAAAAAGCCGTCGAGAGACATTACAAAGGGCATTAAAGGGATTGGACAACCCCTTTAATTTTTCATCCATTAACTAGTGGTTACAATCAAAGTTTCCCCTTTGTAATTTCCATATAGAAATATAAATTTGACGGTCATACGGATGTTCATGTTATTTTTTAACTAATCAAATACAAGTTGCCCCTGTATACAAATATGAAAAAAACGCAGATCAGCCGATGTGACTTTTTTCCAGATCCGTCCTGATATTTCCATCCATCACCCAATCTGATGATAAACTAAAAATGCAATTAGCGCTCGCTTTTCTAATGAAATGTCATTTAAAATTTTCTTCCACAGACTACAATTTTACTGAGACTTTTCATTTTCTCACTGAGCAGAAGAAGATAATTATCATTCTTGACTCTGTAGAAAACGATGACTACTTCCATCTGAGGCTGCACAAAGCTGCTGACATGGAACTCAATGAAATCAGCGCTTGTTCTTAAAATCCTACTAACCTGCAAAATTGTGTCGTAATTTTAAATGGGTGCATAAAATCCATAAATGATTTTGGATTTATTAGAAAATAAGCAGCAAAATCTGCCAAGACAGATCGAAAACATTACAAGGTAAAATTGCAGGTCGGATGCACGATCAGCCTCATTTTATTTCTTCTATGAGTCAGGCAAACTAATGACTTAATCTGTTTCTGTTGATTCCAAAAACCTTTTGCAGATACACATTGTGCATTTGGTGGAGAAGTTGGAAAGTTCTGAACGCTTATTATTTTCATACCTCCTAGTACATAAGGCTGAAGTAGCAGCGAACAAATATCCAGTGTCGGACAGAGGTGCCAAGGGAGCACTAGTAGCATTGACCTTTGGGACATACTTTTCTACTATATACAAATATTACATTACCCTCATTCACAAATTTACCTCCGCTTCAATATAATAATGAACTGGGGAGTTTGATAGATAAATGATGAGATGCTGCCCTTGTATGTACATAGAGAATCAAGATGGAAAGCCCTCTCCTGCATTGGGGCCCACCGGGGGATACACGTGTTTCCGGTTGGCCAGTCCAAGTCTACACATATCCATAGTTATACTGGTATCCTGTGTGCAGCCTTTTTTCAGAGGCTTGGCTATAGGGATGAGGATACAATTGGTGCCTCAGGGTGTCTGAAGCCACTTTTTGCCACACAAGGGAATGTGCACATAGTGTCTTTCAGATGCCGGCATACCTGCTAAATTTTTTCGGACGCTTCTAGCAGTGTTTTTCCTTAAGCATTTTTTTTAATGTCTTTTGTGGTCACTTTGTGGCTGACATTTTCTTTTTCTAATTGTGTGTATTAATAGTGAGCATCTTGCAAGCGGAAGCCGCACGAAGAATGGACAGGACCAAAAGACAAAACATACGCACAGCAAGTCGCTAGTGCATTGCAGTGCATATGTTCATTCTTTTTGGCTGAGAAAGATGTCGTGAGCACATCCCTTATGTAGACACCATAACCTTTCCCGGTGCCTACGCACTGCAGTACTTTGCCATGCCCTCAACAGGGCAAAGAATAACGCCTGCGCAGGAGCTGCAACAGAAGGAAGAGGACGTCATCACATGAAGATGGGAGGCGCCGAACCCGGACCTGCGATGCCCATCGGACCGGACCGCACCTGGGTGAGTATAATCTAACTTGCTTTTCTTCTTTCAGGTTACATCAGGGGCTTATCTACAGAATTACAGAATGCTGTAGATAAGCCGCTAATGGCGATGGCCACATCTTATAGGCAAAAAATGAGGTGACAGATTCCCTTTAACTTTTTGATGATATTCTAATTTTGTGAGAAGCACCTGTATATCCTAAGAATTGGCCATTAATGAAAAAGTTCCAGACAACCCCTTTAACATCTCAATTTGTAAAATAAGGAAGCTCCTCTCCAGGAATGGCAGAAACCAGTCCCCTTTTTGGCCAGGATTTGTGTAAACACCTCCCATTTTATACCATGGCCATTTAAAAAAAATATTCTAGCCCGTAGAGAAATCCTAGAATTTTTCATTGCCTGGTCTAGTAAGAACGACCTTGGTTGTGATGGCCTCTTGTACTCTATATGGGGTTTATTAGCATTCAGTGGCAGACACAGTTTAATGTGTTTGTCATTTATTTCTGTAAATTCTATTTTATTGGGTAATATATCTTATTGATTTACTCTGCTCTGCAACTTAATGGCGAAGAATAAATCCGGCTATATATAGCGTCTATTAGATGACAAAGTAAATGCAGTTAGCGGGTGTTATCATACAAACATGCTCAGTGATATTGCCTTGTTTCCTTAGGGAAAAAGCAGGAGGAAAGTCTGGTACTGATCTAAAGCCTTCATTATCTGGCAATAAATGGATTATATGGAATGGCAGCTACGCACATAGAGCTCGGTATTATGTACATTTAAAGAGACACTTATCTAATAATGTTTGCTTTTTCGCGTACGGTCTTGCGTAAGAAAATACGTTTGGAAATTGTGTTTGCATTGAAGCAAAAGTTTACGCTAGATATTGAACAGATTTTTATGGCCCCAAACTTAACCCAATTGTCACTTTGCACTTACCACTAGAGATGAACAAATTTGTTACAGATTTGATTTCTCTTTGAATTTTGCACCAATTCAGATGCTCCAGAGTCCCATATTTTTTGCAACTTGCTCCAGCTGACCACTGTTTTGCTTAACAGTAGAGGGCCAGCATAAAGATAAAAAAAAAAAATACTTACCTCACTGGTCATCATCTCTCCTGCCACCCCTGCAATGCTCCTCTGTGCCTCTTTTTTTGCCTTTCACCATCAGGTGCATATTCTTCAGTTTCATTCTGCTCCAGTGATTCCGGTGCAGAATAGACCTCTGATGTCACAACATATGTCCCATGAGGTGCTGACCACATGTAGAAATGTCGTGATGTCACAACAAGTGCCACAATGGCAAGAAAAACTATATCGTCAGTGGACAAGTGAGAATGAAGCAGGCCAAAAAGGGATGCGTATGACGGGGAGAGTGGTGGAGGACCAGTTGAAGGACTGCGAGGGCAGTGGGACAAGTGAGCGTTTTTATTTTTTTACATACTCTGTTTAGAATGTGCTTGGTTATGGGTAGATCCCCGATCATAGGGAACATACAATTCACAAAGAATAATTTTGCTTCAAAACTAATTTCCTTATCAAATTCTAGTGATTTGCTGAATTTGAATCTCTGCTGATTATCTTATTCCTATCTATCACGTTTTTTCTGGAACCCATTAAGCAATGGTGGGGCTTTAAAATGGAAATAAATTCTCCACGATTTTCCTGTTTCTTCCATTAAACTCTTTACTACAGAAGGAAGAGTGACGTAAGCTACTGTCATGCAAAAGAAGATGAACAGCGCTCCATCCAGGTGAGTTCAATAGAAAAAACTTTATTCAAGCCATCAAATACGACGTTTCGACCTGTTAAGGTCTTTTTCAAGGACCTTTTTGCTGTAGCAAATGGTTATTCCCAAAGTTCATAGGAAATAACTGAATGGTCTTTGGTTGACTGACCATTAGGGCCCACAGCGATTCTGAGAACTGGGTTCTGCATGCACACTACTCCTCCAATCATTGTCCATGTGACTGCTGGAAATAACTGAGCAGTGTTATTCTAGCCCTATAGACAGTGAATGCAGCACAGTTCCAGCATGCACACCTGCACCCAATTCAAGACTGGGCTCTGCAGAGCCCCATTCTCAAGATCTCTGGTGGTCGCACCTTTAGCACTCCCCTGCAATCACTGAGCTATCCCTTATCTCATGAAAAGGAGATTAAATTCAATTTTGGGAATGTCGTTTTAAGTTAATACACCCCAATAGGGTATTTGAAATGGGATAAGCCAGATGACCCCTGTAACCTTATTTAATGTTTAACACTAATTTCCTTTCCAACCTCCTTTTTACTATTTCAAATGCTCGTGCTAATAAGAGAATGACCCTAAAGTTAAATTATCTCTACACAGTTGATAAGCTGGATTAAAAGGCTTATCTTTGGAAATTTCCATGAGACTTCATAAACTCCAAGTAAGACAAATAGCCCTTCATTTTGTCAACTCATTAATTTGAGTGATTGCCCTAATGTATAATGAGCTCAGATTAAATTTCTGTATAATTGAAGATCAACTTCAGCCATGTATGAACACTTTCCTACCTGCTCAGGTCTTGTCCATAAAGTAAAATATTATCTATATTACTAGAGAAATAAAAATGCACAGCTTGGCACGTCAGTACAATAGTGGAATAGACTTGACAAATACTTTTACTGGAACAAAAATTTGCCAAAGACTAAAATCTATCTTGACAGTTACATTCAATCTAGAAATGGCTAAGACAGTTTGATATACAGTACAGACCAAAAGTTTGGACACACCTTCTCATTCAACGATTTTTCTGTATTTTCATGGCTATGAAAATTGTAGAATCACACTGAAGGCATCAAAACTATGAATTAACACATGTGGAATTATACATTACACTTTACAAAAAAGTGTGAAACAACTGAAAATATGTCTTATATTCTAGGTTCTTCAAAGTAGCCACCTTTTGCTTTGATTACTGCTTTGCACGCAGAAAAGGTGAACGGATGGACTCTACATGCCTGGTTCCCACCGTGAAGCATGGAGGAGGTGGTGTGATGGTGTGGGGGTGCTTTGCTGGTGACACTGTTGGGGATATATTCAAAATTGAAGGCATAGTGAACCAGCATGGCTACCACAGCATCTTGCAGCGGCATGCTTTTCCATCCGGTGTGCGTTTAGTTGGACCATCAGTTATTTTTCAACAGGACAATGACCCCAAACACACCTCCAGGCTGTGTAAGGGCTATTTGACCAAGAGGAGAGTGTTGGGGAGCTACGCCAGATGACCTGGCCTCCACAGTCACCAGACCTGAACCCAATCGAGATGGTTTGGGGTGAGCTGGACCGCTCACCGCTTCAATTTTGAATAAATCCCCAACAGTGTCACCAGCAAAGCACCCCCACACCATCACACCACCTCCTCCATGCTTCACGGTGGGAACCAGGCATGTAGAGTCCATCCATTCACCTTTTCTGCGTGCAAAGCAGTAATCAAAGCAAAAGGCGGCTACTTTGAAGAACCTAGAATATAAGACATATTTTCAGTTGTTTCACACTTTTTTGTAAAGTGTAATGTATAATTCCACATGTGTTAATTCATAGTTTTGATGCCTTCAGTGTGATTCTACAATTTTCATAGTCATGAAAATACAGAAAAATCTTTGAATGAGAAGACTTTTGGTCTGTACTGTATATCGTGTTAATATTTGCGCTTACTTTTAATAGACTTTTCAAGGGGGCGTGGCTCACAGGATCCTCTGGGGTGTGTCTTTAGGCTGCTAGGCGTAATTACTCTGTGAACCACGCCCCCGGTAGAGATTATAAAACTGAACAGTAAATAAAAAGACACATATCTCTGGAATTGTATGGTGAAATAAAAAAAGTCGCATTTAGGAGAGCAGTGTCAATAAAATAACTGAAATGAGAGCAAAAACTTTTTGTCATTTTTGTCCTGTTGACAGATCTGTTTTAAAATATTCCACCACCAAATGGAATGAATGTTAAGTTAAATGAATATTAAAATAAAATTGCAAAAGATGAATATCTAATTAAGCAACTGTTGAGCACAATCCAGCTTCACAAACAAAATGACCGACGCTGGTAGAGTTCAAAGATGCAGTCCAAACACTTCCATCAAAGACAAAGAAGTAGAATGCACTTTACGACAATCAAAATCTTTTGAGCATGTAAGAATACTTTCCAGGACTCCCCTCCTTCACCACATTTCCGGCATTGGTGTGTACTGTAGATAGCAAACAGCAATACTGGCATAATTACGGTAAGCATAAAACTCCTTTTCTTCCAATCTTCCAATATTTAGTTTCGATCACCTGATCTGAATATAGGGCAACCCGGCCAGATAATTGTATCCGAGAAAGGATTTTATTGTACTTATATGGACAATACGTTTTAGAAATCAACAAAATTTATTCTAAACACACAGCACGCCCCAGGAAGAAGCTGTGTGGCGAAACCCAGTGTTGGGCAAGGATTTGCATGCCGCATACATTTTATTGCTTTCTAAAACATATTGTCCATGTGAGCATAATAAAATCTTATCTTGGATATAATTATCTGACCTTTATTCTGGTCATTTCTTTGTGGTCATCCATATTGAACATTGAAAGATTTGGAGAGGAATTTTATGTGCTTAATTATGCCGGTATTGTTGTTTTCCATCGATATGCGGACACTGCAAATGTTCTGAAGGTTAGGAGTCCTGGAGGACATTTTTACGTGCTCAAAAGATCGGGATTGTGGTAAAGTGCATTCTACTTATCTATACTTTCTAAGTGGGGAACTCATAGCAGCTGAGCAATCGATTCATATTTTCTTTGCAGTGGGAAGAAATGTATGTGACTCCATCAGTAGAAGGATATGTGCCACATTACTCCATCTACTATATAATTGTCTCAGTTATAACTACCATCTGTAACGGAAATCCTGCGTCGCTGATTGGTCGCGCCCGGCCGGACGCGACCAATCAGCGACAGGCACATCCGGCCGCGAATTGGCACAGGATTTCAACCATGCACGCCATCGCTATCATCGGGAGATCAGCGGCGCTAGCCATGTATACAGGATGGGAGGGTGGGAGCGGTTAATGCATACAAGGATGGGAGGGTGGAGCAGAGCCATGTATACAGGATGGGAGGGTGGAGCGGAGCCATGTATACAGGATGGGAGGGTGGGAGCGGTTAATGCATACAAGGATGGGAGGGTGGAGCAGAGCCATGTATACAGGATGGGAGGGTGGAGCGGAGCCATGTATACAAGGAGGGGAGGGGGGAGTGGAGCCATGTATACAGGATGGGACAGGGGAGCCATGTATACAAGGATGGAAGGGTGGAGCGGAGCCATGCATACAAGGAGGGGAGGGTGGAGCGGAGCCATGTATACAAGGATGGGAGGGAGGGAGCGGAGCCATGCATAAATAAACTACATACATATTCTAGAATACCCGATGTGTTAGAATCGGGACACCATCTAGTTATATGGATAACAGGTAAACTCTCAGCCTTGACACCTGATCTTCTTAAGATTTCAGATTCTGGGCAATGTCACTTATATCAAAACAAATAAGTCTATTCATTGTGCATAGTTTGCCCTTAACATTACCACTGTAGTTGCATGACCTACCATTGAGAGAATAAGTGTTGCATCTTCTTCCTTGGGTCAAGCACAAATAACAGATATGACCTAGCCAGATACTCGTCTGTAGTCGCAGTTGCGTGTAGGAGGGATCAACTGTTCTCTTGGTATAACTGTCTGTAATTGGAACATTACTTTTTGGGGCTTTTTTTTAAAATAAGAGTTAAAAATGGGAATGAAAAGTCATATAGAAAAATAAGAAGTGGAGGGTTCCCTCTGTTTAAAGTGTGTCCACGTATAACAGGTAGGGGCAAAACTGAAGAAAAGACCAAAATGAGCATATACCCTGTTGTAGGTAAATAAATAAATAGTAATCGCACATGTAAAAAAATAAGGCACTTAGTTAACACTATTTTTATCAAAAAAAGCATAGAAGTCATCCTACCACAACAAGGTGGACCCAATCGGGTTAAAAGAGCAGTATGCATCATTGGCCAACTTGGAAAGAGTAGAGTGAAGCAGCTAAAAGACTTTGAGGAGTAGAATGGGCTACAACTAATGCAGCTGATTCAGTGAGCGAGAACAGAAGTTGATCAACTATAGAAAAATCAACCAGAGTAACCGGGAGTCTTAGAAGGTCTGTCCTACATGGGCAAGTACCAAGAACTAGAAACAGAACTGTGGCCCTCTATGGCGCTCTGTAAGAGAAGCTGTGATGTTCATAGTTGATTTTGAGTTCCCGAGTAAAGTTAAGTCACAGTCGTTTATTCCTGGAACGCACCCTCCCTCTACGACTCCCCACCCACGCATCACATATGGAGAGACGCTCTCTATCATTACATTTATTATAAAACATTGAACAAATCAAATATCTAAAAAAAAAATAGCCCAAATAAGTTACTTCTGGTCCCAATCCTATTTCTATGGAATTAACACTCGCAGTACACACTAGGAATAATTTATCTGCAATACATGCAAATTGTTTTACTTGGATCTCCTCTTCGGAGGCTCTTCAAAGCAGGCAACAATCAGAAGAATGTGTGATTGAAGAACTAGTGTATGCCATTACTAAGAGAACATTGCAGATATAAGGAGGATAGAAAGTTATAATAGGTCAGTATCTTATCCCACAGGCACAGCCCATAATTACAAATAATCAGTGTGTGAAGAGGAACTAAGCAAGACATCTAGGTAGAACTACTGCACTTGAAATTATTCCAGCAAGTTATTTCCGTAACTGTAGAAATTGTGAACAGATACTATTGCTCAGTAAGGTATAAAATTAGATATCTATATATTTGAAAAAGTAGTCTTTCAATTACTCTATAAGGGATATGAGTATATGCGTGCGTGTATAGAGAGAGACCTGTCACTCAAGGGGAGCGGGCGGGGAGAAGCCGAAGGGGACCAGCCTGTACCACTAGTTTCTCAGACGGCCTAGTGCTCAGTGACTTTTAAAGTTGTTTTTTCTCTGAAACACCACAGCCATAACCTGGTGCATAGTTTGAGAATCATATACCAGCTGTCAAGTTCCCTTTACAAGGGTTGTTCAGTGAAAAAAAGATAAATATCACCAGGATAGGTAATAACTGATTGATCCATGGGGGTCCGACTGCTGGGACCTGCACTGATTAGTGGAATGGGAATTTTTAACCCTAATGGGGCACTTTTATCCCTTCTACAAAATGGAGTGGCAGGTTGGCTGCCCGACTGCCGTTCTTTCCATACTCTCTGGGTCTGCCGAAAAAGCCTCATGATTAAGAGCAAGTGTAGCTGGAAACGCGTTGACCGTTGCGCTAAGATATTTTTTTAAACTTTACTTTTTCTTGTTTTAATCTACAAATAAATGTGATGTTTTAATGAATTTTGCGTTTGCTGGATTTTCCACTTTTTTTTTTTTTCACAAACCGAGTCCGGCCAAGATACTGGTTTCATTTTGGTCCTATATAAAATCCCATCTATGCAACAATAGAATAACAAAAAGTTACTAAAATATGTAAATGACGGGTTTTTTCTAGAGGATAAACGCGGATGTTGCGGCATTGAGTCTGTTGATTATGAACAGGTTAAACCCACACGGATGCATTTTTTTTTTTTAGTCCCTCTGCTCCCACTTTCTGCTCTGTTCGGCATCTCCTCTGCATAAAACGACTTAATATGAAAATGTGAAGTAAAAATAAAACTGTTTGCTGTTATTATGGAAGCTGTCATCTCATTTAGCCGCCCGTACAGTCACTTTCATTAACATCTTTAC
>VIAB01000018.1:865666-880288 GCA_009801035.1 Oophaga pumilio | reverse complement strand
CACAGTGCTATATAATATGCTGACTGCAATATATTAAGAGGATAGTCATTTTGATGGGACTGCATCTTTAATAATGTGTCACTGTATTTTGATATCTTGTGACAGATCCTCTTTAATGTTATGACTTATCAACTTACAACAGACATTATTATTATTATTATTGTTATTATAATTATTTGTGAGTACATTTATATACTACTCTGAGAATATTCCTGTTCATACCCCGACCTATTAAACAAGATAATGAAAAATTTTGACAAGCAGGAATACAGATTCTCAATCATCGCAATTCTAGTTTTACGAAAGAAATTGGCATTAGGAAGGCGGCAATGCAAACCTAAGAGAGTTAAGATGAAAGGATAATAACGTATGATGCTGCTGCATACTTACAGATACTTCTGAGTTAACGGAGAAATCATACTTGTGATCTCATAGCAGAGCTACATTGCCGAACATGGGGAAATAAGAGCGGAGAGCTTTATGTTCAGCATTCTTAGGCATTACATTCTTCCATATACTGTAAAGGGATTTCTAGTTTGATGAAAGTTTTGACCTTCCATTATGGACAAGTTTAGATTTATTCAAAGTTCAGTTTTTTCTAAGGTAAATCCTGGCTGGACGATTTCAGATAGACCTATTTTTCTCAGAAAGATCATAGTGTTTCTAAGAAAATATACTTTCTAGATAGGCGAACATAGCCAGAGACAAAACTAGTTAGGCGCTGCCCCAGGCCGGCTAATCCCAGCACTGCTATAGGTGATTGACAGCTCTTTCTCCATGTACACGTGAGAGAGAGACCTGTCAATCAACTGCAGCGGGGCTGGAAAAATCTGGCTGTCGGAAAAACCAGGCTGGTGTCGTCTTTGGCTATGATCTCGGCCTCATCATCGATATGTTACAGCCAGGTATATTTTTCTTTGAAAGATTAGAGCATTTCAAAGAAAATATTCTTTATAGACTTGGAAACATAGCTGGAGATTATACTAGTCCATCACTGCCGCAGGCTGGCTCTTCCCAGCATTGCAAGAGGTGATTGACAGCTCTCTCTAAGTACACGCGGAAGAGACCTATCAATAAACCGCAGTGGCGCTGGGAACAGCCGGACTAGTGTTATCTACCGCTCATCAATATATTACAGCCAGGTATATCCTTGGCCATTTCCAAGAAAATATACTTTATAGATCTGGGAACAAAGCTGGAGATGAAATGAGCCTACTGCTTCCCCAGGCCGGCTTTTCCCAGCACTTCTAGAGGTGATTCACAAGTCTATGTACACAGGGACCATTCGATCACGCACTACAGTGCTGGGAAGAGCCGTCTGTCGGCAAAGCTGTACTAGTGAAGTCTCCAGCTACTGTCCCGGCCAGATCATCAATATATATTTTTTATTTACGGAACCAGGCTCTGATTCATGGTGTCAGTGTTTCCGGCACCTTGAAGGTTATCAACCCCTGGCAGCAAATATCTCTTGCATCTCAATTGAAACAAGCCTATGTTCTCTATCACAGTCAGCGCATAGATATTATTTCACACTCACGATGCAATATAAAAGTTTTAAAAGGGGTGTCCACTACCGGACAATGTCTAAATGTCCTAATGAAGGGTATGGACAGGAGTTACCTTTAGCAGACAACCCCTTTAAGGTAGCACAAAACACATCATCAGTTTTCCAGCCATCAAATTTCTTTGAGAAGTCTTACATTTTGGTAAAATTTGGGTTTTAAAAATTGGGTCATGGTTCAATGAGACGAAAAAGCCAATGGTTGCTATTTATTACTTTTCTTTGGCTCTAAAGCTCCAAAATGAGCAGCTCAAGATGACCAGATTGAAAAACAGTATTGTTTTTGAAGATAAGGGAATCAGTTTACCGGACCGTGGTCCAGTAGTCAAATAAGTAGTCCTTGATCGTTGGAGAAGACCACCTCTTCAAATTATTGGCCACAACGTCATTGTCTCAGTGTCATGCACACGTGGCATTGTGGTGGCGGCCGGCCATGGACATCTAACTTGGCTGCTGGACTATTTCATCTTTCATTGTCGGGACATGCTTTTCCTATATGTGTCTACTTGTGGCTACCCAATGGATGCCATGTCAATTGCAGCCTGTCTAGTGTTTTGAAAGCCTGTTTTGTTGAATTTGACAAAGAAAAAACCGTGTACAGGGAACGATAGGATTTCTAAATTAAGACCATTTTTAATTTTTTTTAATCTTAAATGCAATAGAGCGACGAAAATGGTTGCAAAAGTCTTCACAGCTTTTATGCACTGAAATTAATATTTTCCTTGACTAGAAATGACGCTAATATTGAAATTTTCCATCTATCTTGATTACATATTTGGACGTAGGATGTGACGGCTCTGACAGTCATATTATGAACATAATTGTGTAAGTGACATTAACAGCTACCATTATATGAAAGGTCATTAAGAGACGCTAATTGGCAATGACGGTGACTCTACAATGACAGAACAGTGATTGCAAAAAGGAGACTGGTATTGCATCTTGGCATATCTAGTAGAATATAAAATTTAACCCATTTGTTTCTGGCCACAGTTATACATGTTTTACACTTCTTTATCAGTTAGGCTTTTTAAGGAAAAGGTTGTCTCTGTCATGTATGCACTGTCAGGATGTATAGGTAGACGGATGAGCATCCACACAGTGCATCAGGGGCCAAGGTAGACATGTTGTGAAGCATGATGATGTCAAGACTAGTGATGAGCGAGTGTGCTCAGATAAGGTGTTATCCTAGCATGCTCGTGTCCTAATCAAGTTTTTTTGGCGTGCTTGAAAAAACTGCTCGTGTTGCCCTGGCTGTATATCTCGTGGTTGTTTGACAACCGCGGTACATGCAGGGATTGCCTATTTGTTATGCAATCCCTACATGTGTTGCCCCTGTCGAACAGCTGCGAGACATGCAGCTGAGGCGACTTGAGCATTTTTTTCTAGCATTATATTTTGAGTAGGACATGAGCATGCTCAAATAACACCAACATGCCTGCTATTTTTGTTTCACCTTGCACAACACATCTTTCTCAATCAACCATAACATCTCCACCTGCACCTCAGTCACAGTCTAACAGTTTACACCGTTCTCCGTACTCCACCCTCTCTCAGCACAGCAGCCAGCCCTTGGTCCCACAGTAAAAGTCACGTAAAAGAATATTTTCTCTTACACATACCACAAAGCTAAGATCTTGAGCTTCACCATCTCCAATCTGTTGGCCACAGAAATGCTGCCTTTCCGCCTGGTGGATACAGACAGTTTCCGAAAGTTCATGGCCGTCACATTCCCCCTGTACCAGTTACCCAGTTGCTATTACTTCTCTAAGAAAGTTGTGTGACTGGGCTACACCAACATGTCGCAGACAGCATCTCCCGTTTCCTGAAAAAATCTATATCTGCCAGTGTGCATTTCACCACTGACACCTGGATGAGCAAACATGGGCAAGGGCGTTACATCTCGCTGAATGAGTACTGGTTGACTCTGGTGGCTGTGGGGGCAGATGATCATGGGGCTGCTTCACAAGTCTTGGTATCCCCCAAGGATTGAGGGACAAACTTCCATATCTGACATTTCCTCTACTCTTATCACTCCTCCACTTCCACTTGGGCCTCTACCGGCACCCTCAACCTCTCCCTTAATGAGACACGCATTCTAACAGTGCAGAGAGAATCCCCCTCCTCTGTACTGTGCAGCCAGGGCTTACTAAAATCAGGCAGTGTAAAGATTAATATGCCTTGGAGATCTCTATCACACAGCTCAAGAGTTGTGGACAGCTATCCAGGCAGAGTTAGATCAGTGTCTGTCTCCACTGAATCTGGAGCCAGGGAATGCCATGTGCGATAACAGTGTAAACTTGGTTGTGGCCCTACATTGGGGCAACCTCACACACTTGCCTTGCATGGCTCACATCCTCAAGCTGATGGTACAGCTATCTTTCCACCACTATCCCGGTCTGGATGCGCTACTGCAGAAAGCACGGTCACTGTGTGCTGATTTCCGACGATCGCAGGTCATCGACTTTCATCGCTACAGAGATCTTTCGGCCTAACGGTTAACAGATTAATTTGCAATATTCTGACACAGTGGAATTCCACTCTGCACATGTTGCAGCGACTGTGGCAGCAGGGACGAACCCTGGTGAATTATGTCCTTTTGCATAGCCTGGACCAACGCATTAAGGATGTGGTGCAAATCACACTTACGAAGTGAGCACACATGAAGGACCACTGCACCCTTCTGCATAGTTTTGAAACGGCTACTTAGGTGGTCATCGATGACGATGCCATCATCAGCACCACTGAATAGTCTGCGTGAGGAGGTGGTGGTCCCAGAGGAATAGGTGGAAGCAGAGGAAAATGCAGAAGTGATAGCAATATTTCTAAGTTCTGGACAGTCGTCGGACAAGTCGGTAACTTGGGAGGGTGGACTACAATACTCCAGCGGAGCTCATGGTACCAGACAAACTGTTAGTGAAGGTGCAGGAGCCGAGGAACATTTTGAGGAAGACGTTGAGGGGGAGATGATGGACACGCAACAGTCAGACGATGAAGATAATGATGCTCTCTCTCCTGTCCGTGGTTGGCGCGAGGGGATGGAGGAAGCAATCTTGAGTGTTACCCCACCACCAACAAACCATTGACTTGGACCTCATGGAAGCAGCTGACATGTGAATGCCTTCTTGCTGCACTATCTTCAACGTGATGCCTGCATTCTTAGGGTTGGCATCAGTGATGATTACAGGGTTTCCACTCTGTTAGATCCAAGGTGCAAGAGTAAATTTTGACAGATTTTTACACCTCTGGAAAGGGATGCATGCATGTTGGAGTATCGAAACACGCTTGTAGACAATCTTTAGAGTGGTTTGCCTCAAGACAGCAGTGAGGCACACAATGTGCATCACAGTTCTGGACTTCCAACCCATGGAATGTCAAGGCGTCATCTCAATGTTTGGTGAACATCGGGACAATCGGCGAACCGAATGGAACCATACCTTGAAAGGTTAGCTAATCTCTGCACAGTACATCCTCTGTAAAACATAGTGGAGATAGTTTGATGGCAAGGTTGATTGGATGTTTCTTCACAGTTCAGGTGGAAAATGTCTCAAAACATACTGCAAAAGCAACCCAGGAGTTTTGTAAGGCAAATAATTGTAATGTTTTACAATGGCCAAGTCAACCACCAGATATCAACCCCATCGAGCAGCCTTTCACATGTTTGAGACAAAACTTAAGGTAGAAAGATCCACAAACAAGCAACAACTGAAGTCAGGTGCAGTAAAGATATGGTAAAGCAGCAAAAAGGCCATCATGTCCATTCTCTTCCAGATTTCAGGAAGTCATTGCATGCATAGAATTCTCTACAAAGTCTAAAAATGAACATTTTATTTGCGGTAAAGTTATTTTATTCAATTACTTTGAGCACGTGAAATGAATATATCTATCTGTCTATCTTATATATTTATCTATTAATCCATCTTCCCCCTTAAAAGTGTATCTTTGAAGATTGACTCTTGCCATAGTTCACTTAATTGGTTTTCCAATGCTAGGTGCAAGACAAGAATTAGGATATATTTTGAGTGCTGGTGCTCTAATAAGAGACACAACTTCAAAAACACTCCAAATGACAAACGATAGATTAATTTGTCAAGTTATCAAGTCCTCTGTTATTTTCCCTGGCAACATGCCCTGTCTGAATAAAGAAAAACGAGGCCACCTCCATTAAATATATAATATATGAATTGTATTACTGTCTTCCTACAGCCGTGTCCATATTTCATCGTACTGTATATTTATAGCCCTGTGATAATATTATCTCAGTGTCTCTCTAGCATCAGGACAGGCAGAGCACTTTGGAAGGTTAGCCGCATTACAAAAGTATGTAAATCTACCCTTTAAACACTCTTTAATATTTATATTCCAAGGACTGCCAAATAAAGCTATATGACATTTATTGACAACTATAATAAATTGCTTGTTGAAGATCGGAAGGGAAAAAACTTCATTACCTTAAATGACAGGGAAGAGTCTTATTTTTTTAAGTTGCACTGAGGTTTCGGAACTCTGAGAATTAATTGCATGGCATAATTTACAACTTTAAAAATTCAGCCCCCCACAAATATGGAAGAGGAATCATAAAGATAAATTCTAAAGATGTCTTCTGTCATCTTGTAAAAAGTTCTTTTTAGATATAATCATCTTTAATTTTGAGTTGGTAGATCAGGGAAAGTAGAAGAAAGGATCCAAAAATCTAGTTGTCCTCCTATCATATATATAGACTATGCTTCCAAACACCTAAATCAAAATTTAGCTCTCTTAAATAGATGGCACCATACACAGTGACCTGTCAAGGGCCAAGGTACACCATATGGATAAAAGTATCGCGATACTTCCAGAAGCTTTTTTGACCTTCCATTCTAAATCTATATGCATAATGGTTCCATCCTTCTGGAAAGACTTTCTACAAGATTTTAGAGGTGTCTATGTGAACTTTTGCTCCTTCATCTAAAAGAGCATTTGTGAGGTCAGGCACTGTCAGACTCACAATCTCCAGTGTAGGTCATCCCAAAGGTGTTGGATGGGATTGATGTGGCTGGTCATGTTCTTCCACCAAACTCCCCCAACCATGTCTGTATTGACCTTTTGCACTGGACACAATCATGTGGAGCACATATGGACCTCCAAACTGTTCCTACAAAATTGTAAACTACAGTTGTCCATAATGTATTGTAAAGAAGAATTAACATGTTCCTTCACTGAAACTAAAAGGCAGAGACCGACCCCTCATAAACCACCAGATAGTGTTATCTCTCCACCAAACTATACACCAGGCACATTGCAGTTAGGCAGGTAACCCAGACTCATCTATCAGACCTCAGATAGAGAAGTGAGGTGCATCAATGCATGTTACATGTTTCATGTGCTCCCAAGTCCAGTAGTTGTGGGTTTACACCACTCCATCTGACGCACGACGTTGTGCTTGTGTCATGGTTTTACCGCAACAGAGAGAAGCCAGAAGACTGCAGCATCTGATTTCTCCTACTCTGGCACTGATAAGAAGCTCTTCACCTTCATGTTAAACAGTGTAAAATTTATTTTTGCAGTGCAGGGGTTTATCTGCTCAGTTGAGAGCACCTGGAAGCTTTCCTGCATTAAGGTTCTCAGCCGTGCACTATTATCCACTCCCATCTCCTATATAAACTGTGTCTTGTCTATCACTCATTGTCAGCGCAAGCTTGGCTGGAGGTTGTTGGTGGTTGTTATTGGAGAAGGCATTTGGTGGATTTATCTGTCACTGTTTCTAGGCTTTGGGTGTGTGATAATTCCCTTTTCTAATTTGGTTTAACCCCGTCCTCCACTCCCTGGTTTTTACCTCTGTTGTTTATGTGTATATTTGTATGATTGGTATTTTCCTTTATCTCTGTTAGTATTACCTTGTTAGTCTGTTGGTGTATTACAGAACACTACTACTCCCCTCTTCCGTGGAAGGGGAACAGACTGAGGACAGATTCAGAAGCTAAGGCAAGGTATGTGGCCACGGCGTCTTCACCATCAGAAGTAACATGGGAAACAGGGCTAGCTAGGGTGCCCCTAGCATTAGAGACAGGGAAGGAGCTCCTGGTCGTGGGACATCCGACAACAGAGCCATGACAGCTTGGTGATGTAAGGCTGCATGCAGATGCTTGGCCATGCAGTTCCCAGTGAGGGAGCAGTGTTTGTTCTGATGTTGATATCAGAGGAGGTTTGGATTCTGCAGCTATTGATTCAGAAGAGTATTGGTGACTTTTCTGCCCTCTGCTCCTCAGCACTTGGTGACCTCACTCTAACATCACAGGGTCTTCACTTAATGGGTTGCTTGCTGTGGTTCATTTCAGTTTTCAATAATATCACTCACAGGTGATGGGGAAGATTTAGGAGGGAAGAAATGTGATGAACAGACTTGTTACAATGGTAGTTCCTATTACAGGACAACGATGGTATCAGTGAGCACTGCACCACCGGTCATTGTGTCACATGTTAGTAAATGCAGATGGCATGGCAGGGGGTTGGATGCTATACACTGGGGGGATGAGGGGTTGGATGTTATACACCAGGAGCGAGGATCCAGATATTACACACCGAGAACAGTGGAGATGGATTTTATACCCCATTTGCAAAGGGAAATCCTGAATGCAATCATTAAGACATGCAGTCCACATGGTGTAGGAAGTATTTAGTATAGTTGCCATATTTTGCAGTTGTCTGGTATGTTTTTCATGATTTTCCCACATATTCTGGAAGTGTTGACAAGATTGACATATGGATCCAGTTATGCAATAATATATTCACCAGTTCTATATAGCGGTGTACTATAACGGGGAGGTTTAATGTTCAGAAGCCTTGAACAGTTGGCAGACAAACGCAATAAAAATACTAATAATTGCCTTTTTGGGCATAATTCAGCTTTCTTTTTTGTATAAAACAGAAAATAATAAACAACCATGATACTCACCTTACGCCCATTCCATGGAAGCCCTTGTCCCCTGTAAAAAAAGAAAAATATTAGACAACCATATCCCTCGCCTGTCCGAGCTGAAGATAAGCCATACTGTCCCACGCCATAATCCATGTTTGCGATATGCAGTTTACATTTCTGACAGTGCCATGATGCAACCATCCAGGCTGAAAACCATAGGAGAATGAGGTGACTAGCGGTGATATACCATCGAGTTCATCGTCGCTGCTCACAGTGAAGTGCTTTGTAAGAACGCAGGTTCAGTGACCTGCGGTAACCTCGAATTTATTAGATTAGCGTTTTCTGGGGCTGCTGCGAGCTACTATTAATAGGCTGGGGGCCAATATCCATGGCCCCTTACTAGCCTGAGAATACCAGCCCTCAGCAGTCTGCTTTAATTTGGCTGATTGTCAAAAATGAAGGGCACCCTACGCCATTTTCTTTTAATTATTTAAATAAATAATTTAAAGAAAACGGAATGGGGACCGCTCTATTCTTGATAACCAGCCATGAAAAAGTTGACAGTTGAGGGTTTCAGCCCACAGCTGTCAGTCTGGCCTGTGTTGGTTATCAAATATAGAAGAGACCTCGTCATTTTTTTAAATTTATTTATAACTCAAATCAGTGGCGCCTGCTTTAACTTTTATCAGCAACAGCAGGTGTAGGTTGATAGGAGTAGTACTTTCTCACCATCTGACGCCCGTGACTGGTGGTAAACTTTTTACCACTGGTCACAGTTACTGGCTCATGCTGTCATATGACAGTGGGGGAACCGCATCTCTCTGACCGGCAGTTTGCTGATCTGTCAAGCATCTGAATGAGTACTCGATCCAAACTTTATTTTAGATGTTCAGCTGAACCTTCTGGATCTGAACTTGCACGGGTTCGCCCACCACTACTAAAGAGACTTATTAGTAACAGAATAGGACAACTTCAAATTTAATCATTGGTAAAATAAAGTGGTGTTCCTTGATTTCCCAGTATTCCAAAAACAAGTCTTTCGATCCCAAGAACAGGGATTCGCAGTGCATTTTTTACCTCCTGTAAACTGTCAATAGGACTTCCAGAAATAGTTAAGCACTGACCTGGGATATTTACAGCAGTCACATACAGTTGTGTTCAAAAGTTTACATACCCCAGCAGAATTTTTGCTTTCTTGGCCTTTTTTCAGAGAATATGAATGATAACACCAAAACTTTTTCTCCACTCATGATTAGTGGGTGGGTGAAGGCATTTATTGTCAAACTTCTGAGTTTTCTCTTTTTAAATCCTAATGACAACCCAAAACATCCAAATGACCCTGATTAAAAGTTCACATACCCTGTTAAATTTGGCCTGATAACATGCACAGAAGTTGACACAAATGGGTTTGAATGGCTACTAAAGGTAACATCCTTACCAGTCACCTGCATGCTTGTAATCTGTGTGTGTGCATAAAAGCTGAGTGAGTTTCTGGGATCCAAACAGACTCTTTCATCCAGCCACTGACGGTTCTGGATTGGAAGTCATTGGTAAAGCAAAAGAATTGTCATCGGATCTACTGGAAGAGGTAGTTGAACTGTACGAAACAGGAAAGAGATACAAAAAGATATCCAAGGAATTGATAATGCCAGTCAGCAGCGTTCAAACTGTGATTAACAAGTGGAAAATGAGGATCTCTGTAAAACAAAACGACTGTCAGGTAGACCAACAAAAATGTCGTCCACAACTGCCAGGAAAATTGTTCAGGATGCAAAGTAAAACCCACAAATAACATCAGCTGAAATACAGAGCTCTCTGAAAACTAGCTTAGTGGCTGTTTCTAGATGCACAATAAGGACGCACGAGAAGAAAAAATGGTCTGCATGGTCGAGTTGCCAGAAAGAAAGCCATTACTGCGCAAATGCCACAAAGTATCTCGCCTACAATGCGCAAAACTGCACAAAGAGAAGCCTCAAAACTTCTTGAACAAGGTAATTTGGAGTGATGAGACCAAAATTTAACTTTTTGACCACAACCATAAAAATTACATTTGGAGAGAGGTCAGCAAGGCCTATGATGAAAGGAACACCATTCCTACTGTAGAGCACGGTGGCGGATCACTGATGATTTGGGGATATGTGAGCCACAAAGGCAGAGGAAAATTGGTCAAAGTTGAAGGAAAGATGAATGCAGCATGTTAACATCAAATACTGGAGGCAAATTTGCACAAATAAGCCCGGAAGCTGTGCATCGGATGTACTTGGATTTTCCAACATGACAACGATCCAAAACGCAAGGCCAAGTTGACCTGTCATTGTTTACAGCAGAACAAAGTGAAGGTGCTGGAGTGGCCATCTCAGTCACCTGACCTCAATATCATTGAGCCACTCTGGGGAGATCTCAAGCGCGCAGTTCATGCTAAACAGCCCAGGAATTTACAGGAACTGGAGGCTTTTTGCCAAGAAGAGTGGGCAGCTTTACCATCTGAGAAAAAAAAGAACCTCATCCACAACTACCACAAAAGACTTAAAGCTGTCATTGATGTTAGAGGGGGCAATACACGGTATTAAGAAATGGGATATGTAAACTTTTGATCAGGGTCATTTCGATGTTTTGGGTTGTCATTATAATTTAAAAAGAGAAAACACAGTAGTTTAACAATAAATGGCTTCTCCCACCACTTACATTGAGTGGAGAAAAAATGTTTTTGTTATCATTTATATTTTGTGAAAAAAGGCCAAGAAAGCTAAAATTTCTGCAGGTTTATGTAAACTTTTCAGCACACCTGTAGCTATGCTTGTGCTTGCTAATAAACTGAACTTTTTTACTCCTTTGTTTGAATAATAGAGTTTGTGTAAGTCTCTTATATCAACACCATATGCATGAAAAATTTGTTAACAAATTATTTTGCTACTTTTTAACTTCCCCTACACTATTTTTTCTTATTTAAAATAAATAGATTTTTGCTTATTCTTACATTTTCTTTCCCTATTATACATCTACATGTTTAATTAAAGACTTAAAAAAAGGCCTAAATAAAACTCTGCATCCTTATTGTTTTTTTCTGTTGCTTGGGCGGGCACAGATTTGCTTATCTCCTCATTGGCATCCTAAATTCATCTCTGTTCTAGGAGATAAGATTAGGGGCCTTGATCTCCTTGCTGTTAGAACAAGACCTCAATTTCTCACTGCTTCTATTTAATCAGTATCTCAGTATCTAGATGCCACTGAGCTGTCAACAATGGAAAACAGCCATCCCCCTCCAAAGGGGTTAAAATAGATTCTACCGCGTGCAAATTTTCTTCCCTGTTAAGTTCCACCTGTATCCTCCATCAAGTAAATTACTTCTGACTTTTAATTTATTTCCCCGGGAAATAGAAAGGTATGGCATAACCAAAGTCAATAGGGAATAAAGAATGAGGTATAATCAGGCTGTTCACCAATTCAGAGGCTCCTTTGCTGTCAGTTTTAATCGATTCTCAAACCGTACAATTTTACGGAACGCTCTGCTTAGCCTTTTACTTGGGTCCCGTCTAGTAAATAGCTTCAACAGGTGACAACTGATGTGTGATGTTGCCATAAAATAAAGAATGATTCTTGGTGGTAGAATGGCTTTTATTTTTCCAAAATTGGTGCAATTTAATTTCACATTTACCATGTCTCCTTGACACAAAAGTGAGAAGGCTAGACCAGTCATCCGCCCGTCAGTTGAGAGATGGTTTTTAAGGTCCACCATGAGCTAAGGGTGAAGAAGCACCCTTTGTAAATTTATGATTAATTGACCATCTTTTTTTATTATATTACTAGGGGAGCAGTGAAGCCAGTGCACAGCCATGGACTTATTTTGCCTGACAGGGTGTGCTGACAAGAGGCAAGAGTTATGGATGAATATTTGTTTTGTGGTCCTTTTGGCTACTGTTGGATTCTGCTGTATCCTACCAAGGGCAGTTGACTCCAACAGGTCAACAGTGGATGATACTTGTAGCTGGGAGCTAGTTACATACTGTAGCCACATTAGAATATGATTTCACATCGCCATTCACAAAAAAACAGCCGTTAACTGTCTCAGGAACTGGAGGAGCTACTTACATTACATGGTTAGACTCTGCTGCTAGCCATCTTCTGTAGACATCCCATGTACTTACTGATGTTATTGGCTTTTCCGTGCACTGTAGATGTGATATCTCACCTGGAGAGGTGAACCAACAAAGTCCTTGGTACGAATGAGCAGCTACAATATTATGCAACACATACAGAAGAAGTTGATGCAGCAGGGGGTGATCTAGTTGGAACAGGAGAGCTGTTGTAGAACAAAGGCAACAGAAGGAGCAGAGCTGTACTTCACAAGGTAGCTGAGTAGATTTAGCTGTAAGAAATCAGTGTAGTCAAAGAAGACATTCGCACCTTAAAAAAATGTGTCTAAGCACTAACAAGCAACTGGCTTCTACTTATCTTCATGTTGCACCCAGCACTGTTCTCTGCCGACACCGAGCGATCATAGACTTCTCCTGATGTCACAACAACAGAGCGGCTATTTCTTTTCCTGTTGACAGGGCAGGACTAGTGGTGTCATGGCTATTGACAGTCGGCTCCACGCTGTCTAATTGGGGCAAGCTGGTTGACAATCAGCATGACACTAGTAGTCCCGCCCTGTCAACAGGTAGAAAAACCACTGCTCTGCTGACGGAGCAAACTAATCACTGGCTTCGGGCACAACAGTCAGGTAGTTGCTTCTGTTAGCAACTACATGCCTTTTATTGCTTAGGCACATTTTTTTGAAGTCCTTTAAGCTGAATTTCCCTGTAGGTCCAAAGGTAGAGTTGATCCAGTGATGTAATAGAGCTAAGTTTGCAAATTCCAACATTATAACGTTGACCCAGGGAAATAGTAGAGTTAGATTTGCAGCAGAGTCTACAATCGCAGGGCTGGTCCAGCAATATAAAAGAGTTGACCCAGCAACGAAGGAGAGCTTAGTTTGCATCAAGGTCCACAATTTTACAATTGACACAGCAGAATATGTGGACAAAGTAGAAGAATGTAAAACAACTTGAATTCTTTATTGAGTAATGTTAAAACCACACCTTTAATTAATTACAATGACGTTGGCTAAAAAGTCCAAAAAATATCTAAAATTTTTCGTTATTCTATCTCAAGATTCATCTAAACTCATCATTGCATTTACTTGTTCATGAATCATGAATAATTTTCTCCAAATACTTCGGCCCCATATGGTCCAAAGTCCAATTGCTTTTATTAGGTACTGCCAGTGTTTTTCCAGCGATAAAGTAGAGCTTACTTTGCAGCAGAGTCCTAGATTGAAAAGCTGGCACAGCGGTTTAGTAAAGTTGATTAACTAATTAAGCAGAGTTCACAGTGGAAAGAGCTGTCAAGTGGTATAGCAGACTTGACCTAGCATTATTGTAGAGCTGGATTTGCAACAGAGTTCTCAATTGAAGAGCTGCTACTAGGAGTTAAGGTGAGTTGACTGGGATTTCAACGAGGTACAGTAGTAAATCTAATAACTGGACACAGATAAATTACACAGTATGGCTAATGAGCATAAATGTGACTTATTCATTTAATATATAGCTGGGGGTCGGCTCTATGGTTGATACAAGGGGCCCCGATTTGACATAGTATTCAACAAGAAATCCTTCCATGCAAATGGGCCTGTACAGGGCAGAAGTGGTGAAATCATCCTTGATTGTAAGTACTGCAGAATGCTTATTATCATTTGAAGCCTTGTACTATTCCTGGTACATATTGAATGCTAATGATTTCAGTTACATTGCATGAAAGGTTAGAAAATATATATCCAACCTGTATTACGAGCGTTCACATATGCTCCTTATATAAGGAAAAATACATTTAATTTTACCATAAGGTAGAAGAGCTGAATATTTCATTTAACTCTTAGCTGAAGGTTCTGGGAGACTATGCAGTCCTATGTAAAGCAGAAAATAATGTGTGATATCACAATTAGCTGTGCCATAAGCCAGCTCATAGCTGCATACATGGTATTATGATGGTCCCTTGTCGTGGTGGGATGACTTTTTAAAATCAAAAACAGTGTTTACTAAGTACCCTATGTTATTTATATGCACTTTTGCTTTTTACTGACTTAGAACAGGGTATATGCTCATTTTGTTTCTATAGATTTAGT